>VURO01011189.1:62357-74731 GCA_015108175.1 Pelvicachromis taeniatus
TAATTATATGCCCAATTCATTCTTCTGCATCACTGAATCATGACCTAAAAGGATTTCAGCCCAAGACACTTCATTAAAGCTTTTGTATTCAGAACTCTTGTTGGCAGCAGCCATAAAAATTATCAGGAGGCACAAATGTGACAGACAGCAGTGTTAGCAGTAAAACTGGTGATAACAGACTGAGAAGATGGAGCTAACTAAAAATAATGAGTTCATAATAAATCTAGTTTTCCTGAGAGGAGACTCTATAACCTGAAGGGAAATATCATGTTTAAAATAAATGTGATTCATTTACCGTATTTCATTTCAATGCGATTTATTTAACCAATTCTATTTTCTGATAACCATGAAATGTATGTTTTATTACATTCCTTTATAAGAAAGGAAGAATATATGGAAAAAAAAGATCAGTAACTTGAAAAATTAGCTGCCATATTTTAAATATTAAGAATCAATCAGAAGAAAAGTCACCAAAAAAGCTCATTGCATTGTCGATGGTAATGAATATGTGGCTTCTGTATCCTTTATATATTTTTTGTTTAATTTTTCTAAAGAAAAAAACCCAAAAAACTACACTGTATGTATGTTGTCAGTGCCGTGGCATGGAAAGAACTCATGATAGTAATAACAGACAAGAAAGTGACATTAGACAAGAAAGCCACACCTATTTTTCCTAAGATTGCTCTGTGGTACTTTTGATCTGTCACCTTGGTCTAGATTTAATCTCTAGATTTGCAATGTATTGCTATTAATTTTTGCAGACATTCATAGATGAACTGCCATAAATTATAGTATTAAACATTTATGTTCTACTATAGAATTTATATTTTTGCAATGCCATATTAGCATTTTGTGAGCATTTACCTTAAAGTTTTTTTTGTTGTTGTTTTTTTGCCAGCATCGCTGTAGAAATGAAATATGTGCAAATACATTAGTACCATATTAAGGAAGTGTAATTCATTCACTTGACGAATAAACTCACGAGAAAGCTTTCCCATTTAACAAAAATCTGAATTAATTAGATAATTATCAGGAAAATTACATGAAAAAACGTCCCCCTGCTTAGTTTTGATACAACTTTCTTTTTGTTTACTTTTAAAATGGTGGGAGATACAGGCATCTATTTCTCTTGATTTGTTTGTTTTTTTACAAGTATCATCATATGTCCTGAAGCTCTCCTGGTTCCAATGATCACAGAATATCCTGTAACACCCAGAAGACAAACATTATCATTTGTATTACTTAAAGATGCCTGATCTCTCAGTGCATCGTACATTAATGGTGGGGTCATTATTGCTCATGAAATTAGACTTTCAAATCAACAGAGCATCTTTTGGGATTATAACTTAAGTAATTAATTCAGAGAAATAGTCCAACTGGGGGGTTTTTTGTAATAAAATTGTAAGCAATTATCTCATCTCACAATTATCTCTAAACAAATCCTTTGAACACCAAAATTTTACTGCTTTTTGTAGAAACTATGATTTTTTGTTTATTGTTTAAGATGAAAGTTGTGTTATGAGGGTGGCACGCCTCACAGAAGGAGGTCCTGAGTTCAATTCCACCATCAAGCCGGGGTCTTTCTGTGTGGAGTTTGCATGTTCTCCCCGTGTCAGCGTGTGTTCTCTCCGGGTACTCCGGCTTCCTCCCACAGTCCAAAGACATGCACTTAGAGGTTAATCAGAAACTCTAAATTGCCCATAGGTGTGAATGTGGGAGTGACTGTGAGTGCGAATGGGTGTCTGTCTATGTGTTAGCCCTGCGACAGCATTGCAACCTGTCCAGGGTGTACCACGCCTCTCGCCCAAGACAACTGGGATAGGTTCCAGCGCCCCCCACGATCCTGAAAAGGATAAGCGGCTGCGAATGGATGGTTGTGTTACGATAACGTAGTAATCTAAATTCATTGGAAATTCAATCAAACATTCCCTGAGGATGCACTACTGGAAGACACTCCCAAAATTAGCTCATCAGCTCCATTTACAGAGGGTACTTCCCAAATCGTTCACCACTGCTCTCGTTCCCTTCCCCCACCTCTAGTTTTTCTGCTTCCAGAATCAAGCTGTGTGACAAATAGTAAAATAGAATGGAAAATTGAGAGAGACTATATGCAGCTTTAGCATGAAAGATAAAAAAAATTATAATTATGACTGCTTCTAAGGACTCTTTCTTGTGATTATTTATTTATTATTGTTCATTATTGGTATATTAAGGTAATTTTCCTTTGATTTTCAGGCTAGTCAGTCTTGAAAGATGACATGTAAAGTCTGATTTTGATTAACCAATTTAAGTATAATCACACATTTGTAAATGCATTTTAAAGTTCTTCATAACCATCTTCATCATCATGCTGATAAGGGGATAAGTTAAACACATTTTTGGAGTGTCACACAGTACTGCACCCTCAGGGAATACTCTTAAACAACAAAGTACAATAGGGTATCTGAGCAGGTATTACTCATATGCACATATGAGCAAATATTAAATTTTCATACAAATAGTACAAATAGAGTAGATTTGGGATTATTTGCGAATTTAAGCTCCATCTTAACACTTCCCAGCTGGCCAATTACTGTGTTTCACGTTCCTTGCTAATGGTCAGAAAATATGCATACTGAAATGGTCTTTCTCTGCAAGCATATTCTGTTTATCCAGCATGCTTTAGTCAGCCAAATTTCTCACCCTTGAAACTGGGAAAACATGTAATAAAATGTGTCAGTGAAGCATTTCCATTGAGGACTAAGGAATCTAGTGGGGATAAAAGGGCTTATTTCAGAAGGAGGACTAGAGATGAATAGAGGTCAGAGAGACCACTGGTGCCCAGTTGTTTTGCTCTCAAAGTCAAAATAAAAAGCCAAGCAAAATTGAAACCAGTGCGTAACATAAAGAGTTGTCCCAAAGTGAACAAGGTAAACAAGCATTGTTGATGTGAAGAGCAGAGATTGGAGCTCGCTTCTATCAACAGCAAGCCAAACTAGCAAAGTTCAAGCATCTCTAAATAAAACCGTATCAGGCAGTGAAATTAAAAGCCCCGTGGAACACCTGCGAAAACTGAGGAGGGGGGGGAGATCGGGCGCTGACTTAATTATTCCCATCAGCGGAAAACCAGCACAGAATTGACATATTAAATATTTCTGTCATTTCCTGCTTACTAGTAGAGACTATGACAGACAGTACTATGGTTGAGCGTGACAGATGAGGTGAAGCAATGCACCTTCTTTCATGTGCTGATATCTGCAAAGTTTGATTACTACATGCCGTATGGTGCCATGTGCACAGTTTTGATCTAATTCCATCCCATTAATATGTGAAAACTTACTAGTTACTTGGCAACTTCTTGCTTCTTTAAAGCTTTAAGTGTGCTTGTTTTGCACTTCAGTAACCTTTAACATTGGTAATGAAGGAGTTTGTTCAAGAGAAGCTGTTTATTCCTGCTTACTGCACTGGTTAAATGTTCATTTCTAGACAGTATAGCTCATTCATTGTTTTGGTTTAGCCCCAAAATAATTTGACACTGTTGTTTGTTGTGGGGTCTTTACCTTACAATATGAAGTGCTTTGAGGTAACTGTTGTTTTTATTTGGCAGTAAGAACGTAATATGACAAATTGTCTTTTTGAATCTTTTCTTGAATACATGTATGTTTAAGAAACAGCCCAGAACGAGAGCACAAGGTTGTGTAACAACAAGCTCAATTGCTAATATATATTTATAAAGTTATTACATTTTTAATAGCTTTTAATTAATATAAAAACACATAAAATGCGTGTGTAAAGATGATTTGAGCAGAGGCCAGGAGGCAGAAGGGAAGGTGGGTAATGTTTCCGCTCCTCTGATTGGTAGCCAAGTTCATTTTAAGGATGATTAAAAGCATTGTCACTTTTGAATAAAAGACTTTTCAGTCAAGTCAAGACTTCCTTTTTCTTGCTGTGCTAATGGGTTGTGATATTTCTAATTAAAATTACTACTGCCACTGCAGTTACAACTACTAGTACAACTAGTTAAATTAGTAAGGCTAGTGATTCTGTTATTTATACTACAATTGCTGTCACTCTGGACATTGCTCCAGAGTGACATCTATTACAGCTACTTTGCAAGCCTTGTAATTACCACATCTTTCAATACAACCACAGGTTATAGACAAGTACAAGAAGTTTCTTCCCCTGTAAAGGCAAGTATCACTCAATGTGTACTAAACGGTACTGTTTATATTTGCTTCTTTGCAAACATGTTATTTGCCAAATAGATTTTGTAAAATAAAGAGCCTGTGCTCTTGGACTGCAGGTGCAACTGGTCCTTGTTCTGCTCTGCAGCTTCAGGGAGAATGGTATAATGACACAAGAACTAGTTCACCAAGTTGTGACAAGAGTGGCCACCGTACTGCAGCAAATCTCTATAGCAGAACAGCTACAATCCATGGTAGTTGAAGTCGATTGGACTACAAAATGAGAGACTCACTGGAAATGTAGCAGAAGGGATTATCCTGGGCATTCAACTGTTAGGAAAACAAGTCACCAGGTATACTCGGGTTGCATACCTGAGTAGCCTGTATGTGGGGAAACTCTAATAGTAATTGTTCACGCATTAATGATAAATCCTCAAAATACCAATGTCAAAGTGCCCAAGGACAGGAGAGTTTGTTGTTTTTATTGTGTGTTTATTAGTTCACTTTGTACTTTTGACATTGATACTTATGATATTTTCAAACAGATGTTATGTAAGGTATTGTTAGCCGACATTACAGACAAACGTGGATCTTCTACCTTCTCCATCTGCAATGCACAGAAAAACAAAACCTATCCATACAGTCATTTTCTGTCTCTAACTCATAGGATATTAGTATTAGTATAAGTCGGTGTCATCGTCTACGTCCAGTCCTTTTTACTCTTCTAGGCATAAGGGCACAGTCGTTAATAATAATAATAATACATTTTATTTGAAGGTCTTTCTAAAACCTAAGGTCGCCTTACAAAGAGAAAAAGATATCAATAAAACAGTAGATTAAAATAGATTAAAATGAATTAAAATACATCAACAAAGAAAAAACAAGATTTGACAACAAGTAAAATCTGTATTAAAGCCAGTAAGCCAGTTCAAACAAGTAGGTTTTGAGCTGTGACTTAAATAAGGAAAGAGAACCTATATTTCTTATGACTGGAGGAAGCCGAGGAGCCGAGTGACTGAAAGCTGTGTTCCCCATAGTGATAAGACGTGCAGAAGGAACAGCAAGATGAATGGCAGATGAAGATCTGAGAGAGCGGGAAACAGTGTTTATATGAAACAGATCACAGATAAGGAGTTATGTATGGTTATGACAAGGTTATGGATGCACTTAAATGTAAGAACTAAGATTTTAAAGTTTATCCTAGCTTCTATGGGCAGCCAGTGAAGGTTTTGAAGAATTGGGGTAATATGGTTTCTTAAGGGAGTACGGGTTATGACCCGAGCTGCAGAATTCTCAAGAAGTTGAAGATTGTGGAGAGGGAGGTAGGTGGAAGGGATGAATTAGGTTTGGAGGGAATATAGAGCTGGGTGTCATCAGCAGAACAATGAAAATTGATATTATATTTTTGGAATATATGGCCAAGAAGGTAGATAATGAATAAAAGAAGCCCTAATACTGAACCCTGGTGCACACCAGTCGAAACAGGAAAGAAACTTGAAGAATGGGATTTAAATTGGATAAACTGAGTGCGGTCTGAAAGATATGAGGTGAACCAGGCAATGGGGGTAAGGCTAATGCCAATGGATGCTAATCTGTTCAGGAGTTCAAGCTGGGGGGCAACAACTTTCTCAAGGATTTTTGAAATAAACGGGAGGTTTGATTTTGGGCGAAAATGATCAGAATTATTGGGATCTGCACCGGGCTTTTTGGGAATTGGATTGACAGAAGCAGTTATCAAGGATGAAGGAACAATTCCAGCGTTAAAGGAAGAGTGGATAATACTAGTTATGAGAGGAGCCAATGAGGGAACACAAGCTTTAACTAACTCAGTGGGAAGAGGGTCAAGCTGACAAGTGGATGATTTAGATTTTTGAATGAGCTTTGATACATCAGCTATGGAGGGAAGAGTAAAACTTGAAAAGGACTGACAGGAAGACGGTGACGAAAACAGAAAGTCTACTTTAGAGTTAGGCGCTCCTACAAAGCTGTTGGTGGTTATCAGAGATTTTATAAGTGAAAAAAGATATAAGAGAGTTGCAAAAGTCAGCAGAGTCCATATGAGAGGGGAATGAGTCCAGAGGTTTTGTAATTTTACTAAACAACGAAAAGAGAGACCTGGAGTTCTCTTCACTTCACTAGAACTGATTAAACCAGAATAGTATGCAGATTTGGTTGAAACAATGCAGTTCTTATAAAACAAAATCTGATCATTATGCACTTCTTTATGTATGGTAAGTCCACTTTTCTTGAACATACGTTCCAGTTGTTGCCCTTTAGCTTTGAGATGGTGCAGGTTGAAAGTAAACCATGGTGCTAACTGGGAAAATGAGACAGTTTGGTGTTTAACCTCCTAGGACTTGGCGTCCACATATGTAGACATCACATTTTGGGTTGTCTAAACCAAAATACAGAATTTTGCTCTCCAAGGGCCTGATATCCACTTACGAGGACATCATACTGCCACTGTTCGATCAAAATTTAAACCGAATGTCCTCATATGTGGATCTCATTTTTTCTCAGAAACAAAAATCAGGAAAGAAAAAATCTGGTAATTCTTTGTTTTTACATTCATCAGGTCCAAATCAGCATGCCATGAATGAGTTCGGGTCTTAGGAGGTTAAGTGGAGCAAATATGTTGAGAAGGTTATAGAAGTTGACATTATAGTAAGAAACAAGTTCATCAGGGGTTGAGGAGCTGTGAATAAATGGAAGGCCATAAATGGCAGATGAGAGATCAACAGGGTTAATATTACTAATTTTCCTAAATGTGATGTCACGAGGAGTACAGGTTTTGGAAGCTGTTGTATTAACATTAAAAGAAATAAACATGTGATCAGATTGGGGAAACAAATTGGCTTTACAGTGAGTGGGGGTAACGCCAGAACAGCAGACCAAATCCAAGATATGAACATTCGAATGAGTAGAAAATTTTGTGTATTGTAGAAACGCAAGACTTTCCAGACAAGAAGTTAAATCTCTGGAAAGAAAGATGTTATCATTGTCCATATGAATTTTGAAGTCACCAACAATTATCAAATTTGAGGAAAGTACAAACAAATGAGTGAGGAGAGCAGCAAGGTCAGTTAAAAATTCCCAATTTGGCTTAGGTGGCCAGTAAACAGTGCATATAATGGTTGGAGTAGATCCAAGAAACTGTACTGCAATGTATTCAAATGAGTGGAAGGGTGGGGCGGCGACAGGGAGAACTTTCCAGTGCTTTCAGTGAATTACCGTGAGGCCGCCGCGTCCCCGAGCTGCGAGGTTGACAGATGTAAACAAACTCAGATGGAGTAGAGTCATTGATGGAAACAAAATCATTAGGCTGTTGCCACGTTTCAGTCAAGCAAAGAAAGTCCAACTAACGGTCAGAGTAAGTTTAAGCACTATTTCATATGAGATGATGCAAATTTCTTACAGCTTGTATTTGCAAGCTACCTGGTCCCTTATGTCTCAGGTCCCAACAAATAAACTCTAAACTGTGACCTTATATTATGGCTTGGGATTGTTTATTAATATTATATTGAGCTGCTTATTACTCTTGGGCGCAGCCCTTTATTGCAGTTTACTACAATATTTAAGCTCTAGTAACTTACAGTTTGATTTTTATATAGGATTTTCTGTGTACTTTTACCTGTGGTACGTCAACCTTTTTGTTTACACAGTATTCCCGTGTCTCTATTATATACATTCTCTATAGGAAACAAAAATACATTGCAGTGCATGAGTCATGAGAAGAGTAAGAACCAAGCTCTGTGAGGTTCTACCAATAATTAAACAATATGGAAAAGGGTATTAGTAATACATAATCATTTAACAATGCAAAAATGATACCCTTTCTCTATGTTTTAGTGTTTCTATTCAAGAGCTGACTGATCAATACTGAATAAATCAACACTGAATGCAGTCTAACTCCCAGCAGTTTTCAACAAAGAAGCTTTGTGTGATAGACCAACGGATGCAGTTACATCATGCAACCAAAAATATTTTTAGTATATTATGTTCAATTTTGCTTTCAACACTAACAAAACATTTCCTTTATCTCAGATGTGACTCATTGTGTTTGCTGTCAAAATTAGTGTATCAGCAGGCTGGGAGTATCAGGGATTACTGTTGTTTTATGGTAAAATATTTTTGTGCTTTTCAGACACGCCATAGCATGCAAATCTCAACAAATGATATATCTTTATACAGATGAACTATTCACACCTCTGAGGCTTTTCAATTCAGGAGAAATGTCTTAGCTCAGCAAAAGCCAGCTTAGATATGGCTGTAAATAAGAAAGTGATGCAGAAACTGGGAGGATGGATAAGTGCTGATGGGCAAGCACAACTGTCTTCTTACAAGACAGTTCATTAAACACCTTTCACGGCCACCGTGGCGCTGTGCCTGAAATGAAAATTGCAATATGAGCTTATTTAGGTCAAGGGGTCAGTGCTGTAAAAGTTTCAATGCTGAGATAGGAGCAGGGAGTAAATAGTCACGGACAGGGTGTCCCAAAATCATCAGAGAAACCGGAGTGACCACTTTATCTCCACTCCAGAGATCTGGCACTCTTGAAACAAAGCACAGTAATGAAGACAGATATTAATGGAGTATTAACAATGTGGAGTGGCAACACTAAGTAGATTGTCTGTGGGAGGTAATGCACGACAGTGAGCTATTCCCCCAAGATAAGGTGGCTTTGCCCTATTTTTCAGAGCTGTCAGATTTAAAATGCTATGAGTGTGAACAACGTTGAGTGTAATTTAATTTTGTCTGAAACAGAAACATAAGAGAAAAATAAAAGGGTCATCTGTCTCATGTGCTTCTTAAATTTGTCAGGACACTGTAATTAAACGACCTCTTTCTAATGAGAATCCATGCAGCTATAATTTCTAATGTAGCAAATGTAGCCATAAAGATAAGCAGCCAGCAAGTTTTGATGGACTTTTTGTGGGGCATACTACTGACAGAGAGGCAAATTAATGACCTCCCTGGAGAGTAGGATTGGTGTATGGGGAGGCTTATAAATAGAGCAGTGGTATGATGGAAAGTCTCTGTGATATCTGTGTGTGACTGACTGATTCTAGATGACCTAACATAAGTGGAAAAACAGTTTTTAGGCTGAAGCAGGTGTGTATTGTCTCAGACCTGTTTAAGCCAGGCACACATTTAACGACTGTAAGGAGGCTGTGAGTACAAATGATAACTCATTGATACATCTAGTTGGGCTCAGTCAGTGTTTACAGTCATGTAGGTTGTAAAAACTAGTAACTGTAAGGTGTTTTCATAAAAATTCAAATAAAAAAGTTTAATATTTGCAATGCTAGCAATTGATTTTGTTACTGTTGCCCGGGAGACATTAAACTGATGGAGGCTGGAAAAGTAAACAAACAAAGCGTATACACAGGAATAGTGAAGGGGAGAAGAACTATTGCACTATTACACTAGATAACTGAAAATAAATAATGATGTTGAGATGCTGTCCTAGTATGGAGCTGTACCAAAGAATGATGCTAATCATAGCGTTCCATTTGCTATAGCTCATTCAGACCATGTCCTCATGTGTACATTTAGGTCATGTTATGGACCAACAGGTGTGATCAAAAAGTTGGAAATGGGTCCATAAAAGTGATAAACCTGACCTGATTAAAAGTTGGCTGATCTATTTTTCGAGATCTTTTTCTCTTTATCTTAGTCTTCATTTTCATTTTAATCTTCTCATGGACCTCTGGACCATATTCAGTGTGGCTGCTATGTTTAATTCAGACTCTAATAACACTGCCTGGCAGTGGCCCACTTTCTGAAACAAGACATTTTAGCCCCTTCGTCTTCTCTTTAACATAGTTGTATTGTGATTGGCTGTCTTCCATTTGTCTTCAAACAGGAGACAGGTGGATGGGGCTTCAGTGCTCAAAGCCAGAGCTTTGCGCCTGAGATGATTATATCATAGACAAAAGCAAAGTGAATCAGCCTAGTCCTAAAGTGTAGTGGACTGATTCGGTTATTAGGCTTGTGATCGTCTCTTAGAGCCACTGGAGACTTTTTCTTTTAAGAATCCTGTGTCACATCTTTAAATGTTTTAGCTCAGACATGAAGTATGTGTCTACTTTTAGTTTGCTAAAAAAAAAATCTAATTAATTTGCTGTTAATCTCAAAGTTTTAGAGATGACAAAGAGAGAGTTAATAACATGGGTACATCTGTGTTTATTTTCTAATTTAAAAATCTACATAGTATCTTTTTATAGTCTCTATAAGAGAGCTGTTGTGAATGAGAAGCACTCATATTTCCTGACTGGCTTGTCTATTTGCAGTTAGCTCACCAGCCTTATCACACAGATGAATCACACTGCTGGTAGGACGGCACAGATGTATTTGTTTATGTCTGATCAGTTGTTATTTGAGTATAAACTACATCTTTGAATGTGAAGATTTATAAGCAACTGGATTGTGAAGATCCAAAAATCGTTGATGATGTGCTTTTCATTAAAAACGAGAACACTCAACACTCCTCTTTAGCACTTGACTCGAATCCCAAAAGTCTAAAACAATCTATCCAAGCAACCTAAGCCTCAGCTGAGGCGCAGTTCTTGTAATGAATCAATATACTTAAAGATGGAGGACAGCAACAAGGTGAGTGACAGTTATTAGGAACGTGAAATAAAAGTACCTCTGTACAGAACGCAACTAAAGTGGTCCCTGAAGAAAGTTTATTTCATCAACTATTCTCTGCCTTATGTGACACCTCGAGAGATTTTACAAATTGTCCTAATCATTAATATGTATATGTGGCTTACTAATGAATGGTTTGCATCCATTAGATAGAAACAATATCACTGTGTATAATTTGATTTGTGCTTTGTAAAAACATCAGGTTAACAATTTTTGGCTACTTGGTTCTGGATCTGTTTTGGTTGCATAAAATGTACTGTCTTTAGTAAACTGATGGTAATATAAAAGTATTCAAGCAAATGTTTTTACTGCTAGAAAGAGAAATTTGAATAAGCTCCTTTGAAAAACGTCTTTCTTTTTCTATTGTTTCATTGAATAAATGTTTTTTTAATAGATACTTGTTCGACAAAAAACTCCTATTAGCACTGCTAGTCTGTACTTGTTCAAAGTGCAATGGCACAATGGAAATTAGTCATGTCAAAGCAAGTGTTGGTGATAGATATGTAATAGGTGTTGCTTATTTAATTTCTAGGTGTCATATGAGTGAAATGTATTGGCTTTCAAGTTATTTCTGTCATTAGTTGCACCCAAACAAGGTTTCTGATTATTCTCTGCCTAAAATATTCCTCTTTATCCAATATAAATAAAGGGCCACAATAATGATAGTTTTGTGCCTAGAGTATAATATATGGAATTAAAAAAACAAGAACTTCTCTAATTAAATATTTGCTCACTTTGATTAAACAAGGTTCTATTGGATATTTACTTGCCTAACATTGGAATGGATCAAGGCTGGCATAAACCACTTGCAAGTCATTAAACATGACCTTTTCTTCAAACCGAAATCAATCCTCTCAAAGTCACTGCCCTGCCTTATTGACACTCTAAACAAAGTATACCATCCAGTACCAAGTCTTTGCAGTTTTCTATGGACCCCAGTCATTTATGTAATGTCTTTTACTGTTGTTTATTGCTGTATTTAACATAAAGTCCATGTGTGATCAGGGCAACTTCAGGAAATAATGCACACATAGTTCACCATTACATATTACTGGGCTGTCTGTCAATAAATAGTAACTCAGGATTTTGTAAGGTAGGAGGGGGTGCCCTAAGATACAGCACACTAGATGGGTTAGAAAACCCACAAAGCACAATGACAGGATATACTTAAATGATGTTGATTAAGGATGCAGATGATTACATGATGGGACCGACACTTTGTAATCACAGCAAGGAAATATGAAGAACAGGCGGTAGAGTCAGTCTGTTATGTGTGAAGTTATTAACCATGACTGTGTTCATAACAGCTCAGGCAATCATTGTATTTGGATTACATGTGCTTTTGATACCTTTCCATCAGTAAACTGAAAATTTGCAACAAAAATCAGAACCTATAATCCTTCCAGTCTTTTATAACTCACTGATCCTTAATGGAAGAGACCTTTGTGTGAACCTCGGAACATTTTCCTTTCCTATTCATTTCACATGACTGCACTTCAGCCAGTAATATCCCTTGATATGGTAATTGACCGTTGGTAAACATTATTTATCATGCAGCTC
>VURO01011189.1:79476-107069 GCA_015108175.1 Pelvicachromis taeniatus
TTGTGTTGCAGATTGTAGCTTGGGATCGCAGTCCTGGTCCAGTTTTAGCCAAGCTTTCTTTCTCAGAAAGAAAGAATATATATATATATATATATATATATATATATATATATATATATATATATATTGCCTTTGATTGCATCAGACTATGTAAGTGTTCCCAATCTGTCAACTTTATTGTAAACATCCATCAGTGTCTAATCGCATGGATGCAGATTGGATGTTTTTTTTTTTTTTTATGTAGTAGTGCACATACTGGATAAGTACACTATATTTTACCTTGCTTAAGTGTTAATTGATTCTTCAGTTTTACAAATGTGTTTTTGTTACATCATTGTGTTAAACTGTACTCATCTGATGCTGATTCCAACAAGTAGCCATGAGTGCAAATTAACACCTGTTTTTGCATTCAAACACCAGAAATTGTCACTGGCGTGATAATCAGCACCCATTTGCTTCTGGCTTTGTTTCGCTTTAGCATTGTTCCCTCACAGCGGAGGATAATTTATTCAACAGTACTGTGGCTTTTTATCAAGCCACATAATTGCATATATGCATATAAGAATGTGCAAAAGCCATGAGCCATACCTTATTTTTTTATTTTTTTCATGACAATACGAAATAGGTAGAGAGATTTATTCAGACACTTACAAGCATACAAAACTAAATAAATGGAAATACAATATAGAAAATAGAGTGTATTTTGAAGAGCTACAGAAGAAATGTAGTATTTTGTATGACTGTCTTTATTCTTCAATGCAACCTGAACTCTCTTAGGCAAATTGTCTTGTAATTTCTTTAAACAGTCTTCAGGAATAGTTCTCCAGGCTTCCTGAAGGACACTCAATGCTCCTCCTTGGAGGTTGGCTGCTTTTGTTCTGTTCTCTGTCAGCATCATCCCACTCTGCTACAATAATTATACGGTCCTGACTCTGGGGAGGCCGATACAGGCATACATTGTGGGTTTTTCTTTCCAGATATGCTTTTGCTGCACTAGCGGTGTGTTTGGAATCCTTGTCATACTGAAAAGCATATTGCATGGTACTGCAATGGTGGACAAACATCTCTCAGTACTGCATTCATAATTCCATTGGTTTTGACAAGATCCTGAACACCTTTGGCTGTAATGCATACAAAACCTCCACCATGTTGTTACTCTCTCCTGACCTCCTGTGCACATACTGATCGCTTTATAAGACTTGTTGCCACGGAGTTTCACTCAGTCTTTTCTACCTGTTTTGCCCTCCTTTGTGACAGCCACCCTTCCACTGAGACCATTTCCGATTTTACTACAGCATCTACTGCTTGACTTCAGCAAACAGTAGATCGATCAGCTGAAGGCCAGATGCATCTGTCAAGTCCTGTTTCGGGTCTTTGCTGGAATTTTCTTTATTTCTCAAGGACATGCTTTTCAGACACTCTTCATCTGGTGTCATCTCCTTGGAAGCAAAATACAGTATAAAATGAGAGTTGCCGCAAGACTTTTGCACACTAGTTTTTGTCACCATGTGATTGATCTCTTTGTCTAGCTATGATTTATTGTCCCATATGTGTATTGCTGTTATGATGCAATGCTGACATTTTTGACGTTTCCTAATAATCTGTTATTAAACAAAAGAAAGATTGAAACTGAAGAAAATCTAACATTACCACATTTTCTTTTTTATACTCATTTTGATCATTTTAAAAGTCCGTTACTACATGCATGGCCACTTAAAATCAATGGTGAAAAAAACAGGAAGAACTCTAATTGAAAAGGCTCAATGGCATGTTGGACTGATATCTAACATGAGCTCTCAGTTGGATTGCCAGTCTCAGCTCTGTTCTTTCTAGCCCAGTGCGTCTCTCTCCACCCATAAAGCTGGATGCTGTTGGTTACCTTGACATGAAGGACGTACATAAAAAACACATTAGTCTGGGTTATTGGTGTCTGTTCTCTTTGCTACTGCAGGAAGTGTCATTCTGACATTTAGCCTCAAAAGATTTTCTTCACATGAATCAAATGGAGTCTAAAAAATCACCTTACCTTTCCGTAATATAAAAAAGCAGCAGTAATTGTGCTCGGCAGTTATGGTACAAATTACTAGTTAATAAGCAAACCTGACAGTGCCAATAGAAGCGTAAGATCCTTTGTAAAAATAACAAAACAAACTGACATCAGACATAAGTTGAAACTGACATAAGTTGAAAACAAGAGCAGTCATTATGTAGTAAATCACTTTCTCGTTTTCTAGATAAACACTACAAATTTGGTGTCTCGTGGACCCCTCTTTTCATCCCTGGTGATTGGTGAGTTTCCCCTACTTCTTTACAGCAACCCATTTTGAATTCTTTTATCATGTTCTCAGCTGAGGCTCCTTGGCTTTTTGCTAGAGATGCTCACAGATTGCCATCATACTGTATACCAACTCCATCTGGACTACTTTGGCAGGGAAATTGATTAGCTTATAATCTGTGTGAAAACTGCCATGCAAGTTGGTGTGATTATGCCACAGTGCAGCAACAGCCCTGGGTGACATTAGAGAGGGACGATCAGATGCAGCCCACATGCTACAGTATAATCTTTCCACTGCCACTAACATCTGATGTTTACAGTCAAGTCAAGACTTTTAATTAACCTGTTTTTATACAGAAATTACACTGACATTTATTTCAGAAAACCTATATGAGTTCGAGAAGGCAAAGCCCACACAAATTTTATTTCCTCAGAATCAGCTTTAACATTGTAAGTCGTCCTATTAATCATATCCAATTCCCGTTCTGTTATTTTACACTTCTACAGAGGCGAAGTAGCACACACAAGACAGACTGGGTAAACAAATGACTGTAAATTATGCAATCTATCAATACAAGAGGGACCTGCAAATACCAAGCTGTCAGATCCAAATGAAAGCCATTAGTTTGCAGCGATCAGAGGCTTTGACTACTTCCAACACAGACAACCTGCTGTAGTGCAGTCAGCAGCTATTCTATTAATAACAGCGATGATGGCACCTGCCACAAAGAGACAAAATCAAGGTCATGGAGCTTACAGGTGTTCACTGTAATCTGTTATTCAGACTGTCTCTCAAATCCACACATGTATTAATTCTCATTCATTGCTGAAAGAGTGACAAAGTGACAAAACTAACTGTACTCAAATGTCCATATGCAGATTGACATGGAGGCTGGAAAAAGACATGTTTATGGATACCATCATTGAGAAACTCTTTGAAAAGAAAAGCCACACAGCTTTTATAGTAAAATAGGAAGCGATAAAAATAATTTAGAATGGCCGGTGTTCCATAGCCACTTAAGTATAAGCCTGCTAAATCATGTAATATACAGACACTGAACAAAAATTCAATACACATCCTAATTGAAAGATCTACTCCTTTAAAGGCAGTGTACCCCTTCATATGACTACCGTTGCGATCTGTAATATCTAAAGCTCACATTGTTGAAAACAGCAAATATGATGTAAGTTGAAAATACTTAAAGTTTTAAATCTTTAAGTTTACCTAAAGATCAGACCCTGATCTTTAACAAGTAAAAAGGCGATGATGAGCCTCGATTTCTATAAGTGCTTCTCTTTGAAGTCTCTTTGGGCTTGTTATTCAGATTTGCTTTGTGTTGTCAACTTGTGTTCATATTCAGCACTAGGATGGAGATGTGGGACTGTAGGCTGAGATTTATCGTGTTAAATCTTAATTGTGTGACAATGCATTTGAGATCATTAAAATTGAGCTACAATAACTTTGTGTACACAAAGGTAACCTAATGAGTACTGTAATGTATTACTTTCTCAAGGGAGTATTTAAGAAAGGCATGACAAAGTCTCCCTGGGGTGGAGCACTGCTCTTGGAAAGCGATGATGGCTTGCAGATTGTCCTGTATTGTTGTGGCTTATTAGGTGTATAAACTATGTATTATAAAGAGATTTATTTGTGAAATAATGACAAACCTTAAACTTAAAATTAAGTTTGTTTTCAATTAATGTGATATTTAGGAAAATCCTTGTTTGTTTGTGTAGATGTTCTAACTTTAGATTTCAAGGTTACATGTCGATTGAGCAGTACAAAGGTAGATATTAGTAAAATAAGAGTTTTTCTTCTCTAAAGAAGAGGACAAGAATTTTAGAAGATGAAGTAGAAGAATCAAGTGTGAAATTGTAATTTTTGTTAATTGAGTATTAATTTAATAAAAATCTGTATGTCAAAGCAACTGTGAATTCCCCTCAGAGTCCATAAAAATAACAATCTACCATCACCCAGATATCCTCCTAAGTGTGTGTCTTAAATGTCTCCTGGGCTTTGCTGTTCAGTATCCAGTTCACCATTCTGAGCTTCTCGTCTAACTGAGCTCCTATTTTCTTTCCACGTTGTTTGATTTAATTATGTTATCTATATTTGTCTTGTCTGGATTTTTGTGTGTGCGCTGCAGAAGATAGATTCTTTGTTAAACTAGGGCACCTCTCTCATTATATTCTCCCAGGGAAAAAAAAAAACTGCAAGAGAGTTTTGCACTTTATTATCATTCTTAACAACAAGAAAGTACTCTTCTTTTTTTCCTAAATGATTAAGCAGGTCCTCTCCGGCTCAGCGTATTTAACTGCACCACTTTCAGCTGGTTGTTGTGAAGCCATTAGAAGAGGAGGAGAAAAAGTGAAGCTTACATTTAAACAAAAATGGTGCACACTTAAAGCACCGCGTTGTCTGCTTCACCATTGGTTTTTAGCATTTTTTATGACTCTCACACTGCAGTCCCCCAATGCATTCCATTTAATAGAACAAACACAACTGACACGAGCTGTAATTACAGCACTTATGATTCCAATTTATTTCTCATTTAATGAGCAAACTGTTGGCATGAAAAAACAAGAAAAATAAAATCCCCCTGTGAATGATTCCTTAATGCAAAGGGTTATGTTAAAAACACATGGTTGAGGATGGAAGGAGAATTTTAATTTCAATGTTGTTCTTAAGGATTAAATGTGAGACTATTACCTCTTGTTTCATTAAATCGTCAAATTCATCCTCAAAGTCAACCAGGGTTTGCACTTTCTATGTGTCAGACCAAGACAAACATGGGTTTGCAATCCATTTAAAAGTGACAAACAAAACACGGATATAAGTTTTTTATAAAGGGAATCTGAAATATTACAATTTCATATACTGTGCTGGTGTGACGGAGTTACACCATCACAGACCTGGAAGCATGCACACACAACTGCAAATAGATAGCACACTCTTCGTGCTGTGTTATTGTGGCTGCGCATCGTTAAGCCAACGACAGATAAACGGGGAGGGGTGACAGCTAATAGTTATACTGAGCGGTACAGGGGGCGGCCAGCATATATTGTCACTTACCTTTAATAAAAAGCCGGTCACGCAGTCTCCCTGCGATTGCTGATTACAAGAGCAGCAGGGCAAGGTGAAGGTACGGTGTTCCGGGGTTTAAATAGCGGGTTTGCTTGGAGAGTCACATGGACTGCATTCATTTTTTGTTTGGGTTTTCTCTTATTACGAGGCACTGTTTGCTGCCTGAAAGTTGTCGGAAATGCATTTGTGATATTATAGAAAACACGGCTGGAAATGAGCAGAGAAAAACATTGTTTTGTGAAGAATATTGTCTTAATGGATAAATATTATGCATACTGGCAGAAAAAAGCAAAAAGACCAACAAGACCGAAAACAAGACTAGCCCATATTACGGGTTGTTTCAGTCTGCTACACAGCTACAACATGCAAAGCCATGGTAACACCTATAAATACTCTAGCATGCTTAACACGCTTAACATCAAGCAAAGGCTAGACAAAAACCATGATCCATGCTGTAACCCCCAGGACACATGTTTCAGTTTCACAATGTTGGCTCTCTGTTTAACAGGTTATGCTCAGAGTTCTGGTTTTCATTCGGGGGGTTTTTGTCTTCCGAATAGCATATCGGAAGTGTGATATATGGATATTCGCTGTCTTACTTACTGATGCCGTCCAACAGTAATGAGCAGTGCAACATTTGCTGCACAGTAAGGAATGTGCATGCATTTGGGTGGTTTTGCAGAAAATGTAAAAATGTTGTTTTGATTCATTGTAAAATTTTACAATTTCCTTGGACAAAAAAAACTGAAGTGATTTTTAAATCCTATTCATTTGGGTTTATGGGAGAGTGATAAACTGGAACGGACCTGTTCATCACCTGATCCACTGATAATGTCTCTTCAGTGCCTGAATCAAAAAGCCTCAGTTAACAAAGTTGATAATCACAGTCGTGTTATCCTTGATTAGGGTTTTTGATTTTGTTGAGCCAGTCAAAGTAACGAAACTTAACCTATGTCAAACCTGCTTTGTAGTACAGGCTTCCTTTTTATTTTTTAGTGGAAGGTCTAGTTTGTGCATGTGTCAGCAACTCTATTGATCATTCTCATTGTAATGTGTGATCTAGTGCATATTTATTGAGAGGATGAAGATTTCAGAAGTTACAGAACTCAGCAGAACAACAGTTTGAACAGAACTTCAGCTTTCCCAATGGAATAACCCAAACAGGAAATAACCTAATTAACACTAGAAAATAAACACAATGATAAATAAGCCCGTGGTGAATAAAGGATTGTGTCTTCGATACGATTTGTGCTGTGTTTATTAATTATGAGTGACATGAACACTAGTCTGACAAACTAAAACCAGTTTCTTATGAAGGGTGATCCTGGATGTCCTCTGAAGATTTCCTACTTTGCGTAGAGCAATGTTGAGCCAGAGGGCACACAGCGAGAAGTTACTGCAGCGAGGGCTTTATAGTAACTCTATGTGGAACTGATACTTCACACAGCAGCACCCAGGGCTACAGAGACTGGCTGCTGGATCAAAGCAACCCTGTCTCAAACTGCGCTCCCGGACATCCATCCCCTAAGCCACATATCCCAAGCATATCCAAGCTAATGGGACTTCCCAGACAGAATCATGTGAGTTTGAAAATCTCTAAATGATGGGAGAAGCAGGGCCACTGCACTGCCGTCTAAAAGGTTTAGATCTTGGCTCCAGCAGAGATTTAAATTCCAGCAACGACAGCGTGCTGAGTCAAAGAAATGCCTGAGTAGCAGTTGCTGTTATCTGAACTTTGGTAATACCCTGTGACTGTGATTTAAAATGTATCTTATGTATTTTTTCACATTTTTTTCATCGTACTGTGTGTATTATAAGGTCTTTTACTGCATATTTTTAGATAGGGATATCTCTGGGGCAGACAAAATGAAGAGCATACATTCATTTCCTTTTGATATGCTATCTCTGAGTCTATCTGAGTGACAGATCCTGTTGTGAGAGGGTAAGTACTGTGGCTAGGGGAAATGACACACAAAATATGCAATATATGCTATGCATTGCAGCGAATTTTCTATCTATGTGGTGCCTCGTGTTCTTACCCTTTTCTTTTTTTTGTTATTACGCACTCCTTCCTAAGTACTAAACCAGAATCACTGAATTACAAAAGAACTGGTAGAGCAGTACCTAAAAAAACAGCCATCACTTGTGGATTTAGGAAAGATTTACGATTTTAGACTACATGCTTAGAGTTTGCCTGTTTACTCTATTAGGAAGAGCAGGTTGGGCACAAAATATTCAGTTAACAGCCATCCAGTGTGCAAAAGTGCCTCATTATGTAGAGGTCAGAGGAGAATGGCAAGACCTCTATTAAGGATTCAAGTAAGAGCACAGAGAGGCATTTAATCCCAAACACTGCTTGCAACTTTGGTATTCATGACTCATCAAATGTTTTTTTTTTTTTTTTACTATGTCCCACAGGGGCCAAGGCTTAGCAAGTCCCAGACCCAGGCCTAGCCATTTACACACACACGCACACACCATTCACTCACTCAGTCACTCCCACATACCCACCAACCCACTAAAGACACACGTGCACACACATTGTCACATGTGGATAGGCATTGGTTTAGGGCTGTGGAACTTCACCAATAGACTATATTCATGTGCTTAATTGCAACCAAACAACACCAACAAACTGTAACTGTAAAACTGGCATACCACTGACGACCAGTATATGATACAATGCAGAACTGGTTAAATAACAGTGGAGATTCCTGTTTATGAGTTATACCAAAGAGCAGCAGATCATAAAAAGCAATGGCAGGGTGGATGTTTGCAGTAGGTAGTGAGTATGAAAGTGGAACATGACATTAAGTGTAGAAGTCCCATACAAAAGCAAAATGTTGATGGCTTAGGAAAAAACTAACAGTGACATGCTATCAGCCACTTTTTGATCTCGAAGTATAGAAACACGAGGGCTAATCTCTTCACAGCAATAGTTGAAAATTTTTAAAGAGGTGCCTTCAGCAGGAAAAACTGCTCTGTCATGACTAGCCCAGAGGTATTGCTTCTCAGTGCTTATTATAAGGTCAGCTCCTTTGTTGCACAGTGTTGTATACTGCAGTAAAAGGAACTAAGTGATTCTCATGAGTCTATCTGTTGATAATCAGTCTGAATTTAGAAAATGATCTGCTTTTATGCGGAAGCGTTGACCTAAAAGAAGATCAGACTGAGCAAATGAAGATTTAAAAGAATATTAAAGCTGCCATTTTATTTAGAAATTGAAATGCTGCGGAAGGATGAAAAGTTCAGTAACTTCTAGATGCTAGAGGATTTTATCATAGCTGAGGCAGCCAACCTCCCAGAAATCCTCAGGAACCCTGCAATGTTTGTCACAGGGTTTAGCTTGTTATTGTGTGCAAAAAATATTTTGAATGTATTTTGTCATACGGCATGATGCAATGGATTTAAAGTGGTGTATGGCGATGTACGTGTCATATGTATGTTTTCATTCCAAACTTTTCAACTATCGTGTTTGCAGACTGAATGATAAACAGCTACACTACCAAAAACATAACCTCCTTGTCTGAAGCAAAACCTCAATTGATTGTATAATACTGTGTGTTTGTAGTTGTAAATACTAGAAATTTTTTTTTTAAAAATGGTGAATTGTTCTTCTTCAATTTCAAACCAAAACGCACAAAACATTGTCGTGACCACCTTTTAACCCCAGATTTATATTCAGCGCTCCCAAAGAAGAAGAAAAAAAAATAGTCCTGATCACACTGATTCAATTTGTATTCATGTCCATACACAGATTTTGTGTTTGAGGTTTCAGAATTTAACCAAGGCGACATCGTTTTTCAGTTGCGTTTCTGTTCGAGTACCTCTGTATGACTATGAGGACTTTCCTCACTAAACTGTGTTTGTTATTTGATTAATTGATTTAGATAAAGAGATTTACTTCCTCCCAGCTGGTAAATAGTGCACTGGGGAGGGGAGGAAAACAAACGATAGCTCTGCTGATATTTCTGCTGAAGGGTAGAGAATATAAATCCCTTCCTTGGAATGCATGACTGCGCATTTATTTCAAATCATAACTCAGCACTGTTTACATTTGTTCAACATTGCTATACACTCATCAATAATGCTAAAGGAAACATTCATTTATGAAAATGAGCTGATTATCTGCGAACGAACAAGTCATTATTGTATTTTATAATTGAACCTTCTGCAAACGCTGCAAATAGATTTTTCTCATTTATTTGCTGACAGTTATTGGGTTCTGTATTTGGAGCCTTTGGTATGTTACAGGTGCCTCAAAAGGTGATTTTCTTTTGCACTAAAGCTCCTATCCATCTGCCAATTATCTTCATATTATTCAACCAGGAGTAAACAATATTGCAACAGTGAGTGTTTACCAGTCTCAGTTCAGCTGAAAACTGCCTCTTAAATAGCGGAAAAACAAATATCCTTCATTGTCACTGATTAAGCCCTACAGGGGTGGGAGGTCTGTTCATCAATGCCATTGTTGTAACTTTTTTAGGATTTGTCCAAAACAAAAGCAAAATCACTGAACTGACGACAGAAGCAAAGCTGTGGCATGAGTTAGGAGGGGTGAGATTGCATTCATGTGTGCTACTTTCTATTTTTCATATCAAGACTTGGAATTGATTTTCTTCACTGAGTCTTTTACGCCCCTAATATTCTGCATTTTCCCATTAGCCAGCTATAGATGGTATGTCTGCTGTGTTCTCCTTTCCAAATTTTAAATCTTCGCTGCGGGTATGTAAACAGTGATGAAATCATGTCTTATTCAGTGAAATAAATTTTGTACTACGTTCCGTAGTGTAACACCCTTTGAAATACTAAGATCACTGTCTTGAGGGCCTGTTATGTCTGAACGACACTTATATTAGCTTTCTGATGTGTGGACCGTCAGCTCACTCCTTGTTGTTTGTGCTTATTTATTTTTTTTAATTTCATGATTTATGATACTGAGTTTACATGTAGCACCTGCAGAAATGTGGGACAAAAAAAATATCTTTTGTTTCCACAGCTTAAATGTTGACTTAAAAGTAAAAGGAATAATTATTATAATTGTATCTTACTCTCTTAAACTATTGTCAAAATAGTACAAGAGGGCAAATTATAATTCTCCAAGTACTTTTGGTTGTGAGTGCAGTGATTATCGCTGATGCTCTCAGCATAAAAGGTGTATGTTGGAGCATGCCTGGAGCCTTTCTGTGTGGAGCTGCATGTTCCTGCGGGTGCTCCGATTACCTCCCACAGACCAAAGACATGATTGTTTAATTTAAGTTTAATTGGTGACTAGAAATTGGCTATGGGCACTGTTTGAGTGTGTGAATGTTTATGTCTCTTTTTGTTTGCCCTGTGATAAACTGGCCACCTTTCTGGGGTGTACCCTGCCATTTGTCCAAAGTCATCAGAAGTAGCCCCCAGTCCTTGCAACCCTAGTAGAATAAGCAGTTAAGAGAATGGATGGATGGACTTTTTACTTTGTGGCCATGTACATACCTGTAAAATTAATGACAAACAGAATCAGGTGCATTTTCTGTGCAAAGCTTAACTGTTTAGCACACAAACTTTGAGCACAAAGTTTTGCACCAGAGCATACAAAAGAGACATAGACAAAAAAAGCGCAAACAAAAGCATTACTGACAGCTTTCTTCATCAGTGAAGCATGTTGAGCTGGTCTGCTGCTAACAGTATTGCCTCTGCATCTGAGAGTAATGAGCCTTGAGTTAAGCAAACATCAGATCACAGCCCATGCCAGTGCAACAGAGGTGTGTGTGTGCTGCCATGCCAACAGATGTCCGGAGCCAAAGCCAGGTATTTTTAAAGTGATAATTATAAAGATGAGGAGGACGATGAGCAGCTACAAAACACGATAAATGGCATTGTATCTATTCATATTCATTCAAGAGCGTCATTAGTTTTTCAAGCTGGATGAACGACTCCAGGGCGGATGCACAGCTGTTACTTTGTACTTTTTGATCCTTTTATTCAAACACTGCTCAGACCAAGTTTGAAGTTAACAATATAAAATATTCCATTGGCAAAGGGGGCAGCTATAAAAACAAAAGCTGGACATTATTAATCATGAAAAAAACTGCTACAGGGCATTCAGTCCAGATGATATTTGTAATGAAGACCATCTCCCACAATCCTTTTTCCAGTAACACGATGTCAGGCATATGGTTGACCTCCTCTATGAGCATCCATGACCTTTTGAAAACTTTACACTGGCCATGACATTTGTTATTAAGAAGGTTTTAATATAAGGTATTATATAAAATATTACACGTTGGAATCGCTATCTCAATCTGTCCTTTTAGATGTGTGTGCGTAGGAGTCGTGCACTGTAAAACAGAATAAAACATGAGACTTAGAAGAGATTGCAATTTCCTGAGCAAAATTGTGTTGGTGGATTGCCATTTTCTGTATATGCATATGAACATCTGTGAAAACACTTGTATAACATACTCTCTTGTGGAAGCAGCATCAACCCAGAAATTATTATTTTTTTAATATGAAGATCGAGATATGACTCAAGTGGTACATTTTACGGATGACAAATAAATTAGTCAGTGCTGCCAGGTGAACAAAAGTAAGTAATGCAGCGACTGTTTCTAGCTTCCTTCAAACCAACTTTGGCCTTTTCTAAATTCGTTTTTAATTACTTAACAGCTGCCATTTTTAAGCCTGCTTTTCATTGTATTTGTAAAAGAGAAATTCTATGATCTAGTGATTTGAGACATTGACCTATGGTATAGACTAAAAGTCAGAATAGCTTCACTAAATCAGTTGTTGGCTGTACTCTTTTACCCATTGTTAGTTTGTTATTTTTATTATCTACCGGATGGCCAGTCCAGCAATTTGCAGTCATGAAAAAGAACTTGACTATTACATAAAATAATCGCGTCTGTAGCAGGTCTTAAAATTAGTTAAATGAAACCTCAGATGAAGTACAAGACATGACATGTCATTCTTTAGTTACAAAAATGAAGCCAACATGTAGAAGCAGTCTATAACTGTGACCACCTCTGTGAAAGTTTCGGCACTTTGTTGATCTGGAAAATTTAGGTATGTGTCAGCAAAACACCAAGCAGGAAAAACATCAGCATTAATCTTAAGAAAGCAATCGTTGCTGTCCATCTATCTGAGAAGGGTATAAGCTCATTTCTAAGCATAATTTCCATCATTCTATAGTGAAAAGGTTATTCACAAGTGGAAAATATTAAAGACAGTTGCCAAGTAGACAGGCAAATTCACCCCAAGGTAAGATCATGTAATGCTTAGAGAAAATTCTACAAATAAATAAATAAGAATAAATAAGAACTATATCTCAGACTATAGGGATGTTGCCAGGAGAAAGAGTCTTCTCTCTAAAAAGAACATGGCAACGCAGCTTAGGCTAAATAGGCATCTGAACAAACCTCAAGACTTCTAGAACAATGTCCTTTGGATAGATGAGACCAAACACAAGAGGTTTGGCCATAATGCCCAATGTCATGCTGCATATCAGCAACGCATCACAAGGTGGTAGAGCGCTGATGATTTGGGCTGTTTTGCCACAGGACAGGAGAACCTTTGAGTCATTGACTTGACCAAAAGAATCATTTAAAACTTGTGTTGCAATGGCCCAGTCAAAGTCCAGAGAACAACCTGATTCGAATGCTGTGGCACACTACCCTCAGTGAGCTGAAAAAGAGGCTAAAATTCTTCCGCAGCAATGTGAGATACTGATATAGTCATTCAGAAAATTATTACTTGCAGTTACTTCAAGCATTAGCTGCTAAACGTAGTTCTACAAATTCTTGAGTCATAGGGTGCCCTTAGTTTTTCCACACACCAATTCTACATTTTGACTTAGTGTTTGTTAAATAAACAGTGGCAGCTGTAATATGCCACGTGCTGTTCTTGAACTGAGGTTGTATTGACCTAATTTTAAGACATGCTGAAACTAGACATTTTTGTGATATCCCGATATGTTCCTCCAGCCTAACCTATTTTTAATTTTAATTGGTTAATTTCAGTATGTCACTAAATTAAAAGATCGTAGATAGGAACCATTCTGCATACGAAGCATCAGCAGGTTACCTTTGTAGTCATGGACATCGTGTTGTTCTCCTGCTCACATTTTTCTAAAGCACTGTGCCTCAGTACAGCCTCGCTGAGCTGCCAGCATGGCAGGAGCCTCACTGTATTGTTTTAATTTGTCACTTTCAAAATTTATGAAAGGGAATAGTAAATCACTTCAGTTCCCCTTTAATTAGGATTTGACCTCCTCTCTCGTTAGTTCATCCATCAAAAAACATAATGTCTGCCATAATTGTTATTTAATTCTGATGAAAGTTTTACAACCAGAAAATCAGTAAAGCCAAGTGTAAGCATTATATATCTTATTAATAGTAGCGTTTAGGTATTAGATTCTTAGCTGTGCATTGCAGACAGTCTGTTTTATTTGAGGGTTTTTCTTCTTCCTGTATTTCATGAAGCAGTGCATCTACTGAATAAAGATTAGCATTTTGAAAACATACACCCTGAAATGACTCTTTCCTGAATTTAAAACCATATATTCTGTTTACTAAGCATGAGAGAGATTGGAATTTATTATGCTTCCTCTGAGAATAAGCCTGTGCAATTCATCAGACAGGGTATCCCTTCTTTTTGATTATATAAACTATCAACAGTGAGCAATCCACAGCCAGCCTTCACTACAGTCTAATTCCCATTCACCTCGTACCAGATGCAGTTTTATCTGAAAAACCAAAAATCTCAGCATTGGAACACTTTGTTCTGAAAGTCAGAAAACAAATTTGTGAATGCATAACTTCCTTAAATGCGTGTCTGCTGATGAACTGAGAAACACATGGTATTGAGAATAATGTTTATTGTGAGGTTTTATTCATGAGACAATAGTAGTTTTTGCTTTCTGTCCATAACAGATGCAACATGAAAGACTTTGCATATCCTAACAATGATCAAACGCTGTACTGTATAATATCATCCATCTACATCAAGTATGAGTTTAAATCTACTGTATGTCTCCCACTTCCAGTTCAACACCTACTTTGCTATACGTTGGCAAATACAACCTCAGATGAACTAAACTACTATGTGCTGTAGCGTTGTTGACAAGGATGCCAGTGCTAATTAGCAGGCAAAGGGTTGCTTAGGCCCCAGTGCTTACCTTCAGGTTAGCGGGATCTTTCAGTTTCCTTCACAACAAAGTATCCATATTTCTCCAACTGTGAAGATGCAGTGACTGAAGTGACTAAAATCTTCACAAAGAATTAATGAGAAGTACCAACCTCATGTGCCTATAATCTGTAGTATAAATATACTAATGTTGTTAGCGCTAAAATGTCATGACCAAGGCTTGTCTCTTTGGGAAGCTAAAACCCTTCAAACTGGCTTTTTTATGTAACTGGTGTCAGAGGCCCTATACACTCTGCCAGTCCATCACAGGCTCCACATAAAGGGGTGATTACACTCATTCATTCACACATTCATTCACACATTCCTATGGCAACAGTTATGCTAGGTATTAGGTGTGTGGCGGAAAGGCCCCAGCGGACCATAAAGTTCGAACCCACAACCTTCTTGCTATAAGTGAAAAAGACCAACAGTGCTAATCACTGCACATAGCCAAGGATTTTGCACAAAAAGACTGAACAAGTATGGCTTATTTGTAAGGGTTGGCAGGTGATAATAATAACATGGCAGCACAACTCAGGTTTGCAGGACCAGCATAATAGTGGTGGGATGATGATTTGACCTTCCTTTGCAACCACACTACCTGGACACCTTGGTCGACCATGAACTCATCTATATACCAACATATTCTGGAGTCAAATGTGAGGCAGTCTCTCAGACAGCTAAAGCTTGACCGAAATTGAGCTATGCAACAGGACAATGGTCCTAAACATAGTAGCAAGTCTACAACAGATAGAAAGAATAAAAAACTCACGGTGTTGCGACTGCCTAGTCAAAGTTTAGACCTCAGCCCAACAGAAATGCTGTAGCGGGACCTTGAGAGAGCTGTGTATAAATGAATGCCCACAAATTTCAATGAACTGAAGCAACATTATAAAGAAGAGTGGACCAAAATTCCTTCACATTAATGTGAAAGACTAATCGAGCCATGCAGAAAATTATTACATCAAGTAATTGCTTCTAAAGGTGGTTCTACAAGCTACTGAATCATGGGGTGCACTTGGTTTTTCACAGTACTACACAGGGCGCTTTGAAAAACTGTACCTAAAATTAAACTGACTGTGAGATCATACGCAGGGTTTTGTTAGTAATGGTTTATTGGCTTGAACGTCTAGCAAAGTGAGAAAATCTTCTGTCAGATTATGAGGACCACCTCAGTGACTTTTTTGAATATGATGAGCTAATACTGATCGCCTGATGGAGAGCATGATTGCAATGTTCTGCCTGAACAAATGCAATGCTCAATTTCACTCAGAAGCAGTTGAATTCTCTGCTCTCTGAAAGACTTTCTCAATGAATCCAAGCTTGGTTTTTTGGGGGGGATTAAGTAGTGAGCACAATAGAAAGCCCCAAACAAAACATTGTTCTGTCTCCTGAGTTTGCAAAGGTGCGCACTAGACACAGTCTCAACAACAGAGCCAATACCACAGCCCAGTGCTTTAGACTGGAACAAGCATGGGGTAGTCATTCTTGGATGCTTATGAATCTTTTCTGACTTAAAGTATGAGCTCAGCAAACATACTGGATGTCCTCAGTGGTCGGGATTGCAGCAGTGTAATTATTCAAGGGAGACTTTCTGAACAACTTTTGAGCTTAGTTGCCTGTTTGCGATTCAAGTGTTACACAGAATGTTAAGTGGTCTCGGGCATGATACCTGAAAGCCAGTCTGTGTTACCACATGTCTCTGTCTTGTTCACTCTTTGCATTCGTTCTCAGCCACAAGTGGACTAAGTACAGCTGAAAATGTACCCAAAACACGTTAAGGACACATTAACATGGCATTATGCTCAAATCTCTCTTTGGTCACATTACATTCCTGCATTGAATAGAGGTTAGAGAAAGTTGCGTAATAAGGCAAAACAAAAAGTATACATTTCTAAATATGATTTCATGGGTATTTGTAAAAATCAGATAAATGAAAAGGACAAATAGCTTTTTTCTCCATCAGAAATCACAAATATACTAGTATAGATGTTATATAGTAACATCTAAATAATCAGCCTGTTCGCATTTTCATTAAGCCTAAACTAACCAGCTGCCGGGGCTTCCAACAACATATGCTTTCAATGCAATCATATCTGTCCAAATAACAAGACCACAGTGATCAGACAAATGCTTCTTTTTTTTTTCATGCCCTTATTATATGAGCCCTTAAAGTCATATTTACGCATCTTAATTTCAAAGTTAGTTAAAAAAATGATTTTGTTTCATATTATTCAAAGCAACACCACCAGTTATATTGAGAATCTTTAAGTGTTCTTTTTGTATAACACTCTTGTTGCTACTTGCCACATTGCAAGTAATAAATCTGCACTGACGTTGCTGGATACTGTATTTTTAGCATTGGGCTATTATTAGCTCATTAACTGATGGCAAAATGTGTAAGTAAAAATAAGCCCTTTAAAATGAGTGTGCAGTCTTTAATCACCAATCCAGATGTCATCGTATCAATTGACAAGGTGAGACTGGATAATAATTGTAGGTAACGATATTTTCAGAGATTGTAATTTTTTTAGTTTTTCAGTATGTTTTCTGCTTGTTACCTGTTACTGTTTTCCTAAGCTGAGTTTAGAAACCCACAATTTTTTTGTTCTGCCTAGTCCCGGTGGATACAAGGGGCCTTACTGTGACTTGCTTCCAATTTGATCTACTTGTTCTGCCCCCGTTTCTACATTTTGGTCATTTATTCCAACACCCATACACACAACTGCAACACTCTCTCCATATACTCATGCTGTTATAAAACTGAAAGTTAGCAACTGTGGCATATATCCAAAGGCTAAGTCATGTCGTGGCAATGTTTGATATGTTGTCACAATTGTGTGAAGGCACAAACAGACTTAACTATCATGAGTTTTAAATAGGTTTTCAATGATTAATCCAAGGTCTGTCCAATCTGATGTCACAGCACAGTACAGTACAGAAGCAGGCCAATTCTCTCTGTTTTATTATTAGCAAACACTATGAATAATGCACACATTGAGATGACACAAATTAAAAAAAACTATTTTGAACTGAGTTGGTCTTCATCAGGATTGATGTAGCTCTAAGACCAGCAGTCTGATGATTCATGCTGATTTTTAAAATGTGAGTGAGTCACACTAAGCACCATGTAACAGGCATAGGTTAAATGGGGCGGCTGAGGCTGCTTTTCCCAACAGTCTTTATTAAAGGTCCTGGTGTGTACCCATATGGAAAAGAACTAGTAAAATCATAAACAACTCTTTTTTTTTTCTTTTTTCTTTCCAAATGGGTAATGGATTAAAGGGGAAGTGCTGTCTTCTGTGAGCTTCAGTGTTTAAGGTCCAATTCATGTGTGGCTGTCATTGGAAGGAGCTGGATAATGAGCAGTGTCCAGTGCCTGAAGCAGACATTTGTGACTGAACAAGGCCTTGATATAATGAAAGGCCACTGGCTTAAAGTAATCCAAGTGTGGACTCTTGGCTTCTTAGCCGGTGTCGGGACAGCCGCTGACAGCAGCTTAATTAGTTACAGTGGCATGTAACAATGTAGTATTGAGGAGCAAAACTAGAAACGGCACGAGTGTCACAAGGCATCAGCAGAGTTAGTTTGTGCTCTCACATTTTAGAGATCTGAGTTATTAAAAACTTGAGTTGGCTGCTGTCAGCGTCATCTGACAGTGATCACATGTTGCATGCCTTAATTGTTTATCCCTCTGAGCTTCCAAGACCACAGAGGTGTTTTAAGTCACAGCTAAAGCTGGCAGTGATTTCCGACGCTACTTCATTCAATAAAGATCCCAGCGAGCTGCTGCCCTGTGGTGTTTACCATTAATGGTAGCTTTCTGCTTGTTAAACTCCAATTCATATACATAAGCAAGGCTGTAGTACAATGTTCCACAAGGCTTCATCACGTCAACAAAGTCAGCATAAAACTATCTGTCTCTGTTTTTATGTAAAAGAGGAGTTTATTGTCAATTATTTTCATATCTAGATGGTAATTATTAATCATTTTAATTGTAATTCCTTTTTTAAATCAGAATTCTTATTCCGTACGTATGATATTGTTTGTCTCTTCTTTTAACTCAAGCAAGAACAGCAACAGTCTTTTCTCTTAAAAAGTTTGTCAGGCTGTCTTAGAAACAAATACAAGCGGGGGAGGGGGATGATTTTACGGCATTGTCTTTGAGAAGCACCTTCACACTTTTCAATCCTAGGTCTGTTGCTATTTCACATTCCAAAATGGCAAAACAAAGCTTGATGCAGTATGAATGAAACTCTTTGTAAACCCTGTCGAATGTCAGTGGTTTTAAAGCTCTGTGAAAGTGTAATGTAACATTGTTAGTTTGATTATTATAACTGTGTCTTCGGTGGTGTGGTGGTCCCTCATAGTGTCCATAGTAGTAACTACCAGAGAATTCTGCTAATTTAACTTTGTTATACAGAGCTCACTGAAAGACTGAAACCAGCATGCCCACACGTAGAACAAAATGATATTAGAAAATTTAGTCGGTTTTATGTTTTATACAGCCAGGCACTTAAAAAGTATGAAAACAAACAGTCTTTCCCAGCTATAGATAAATCTGTGACGGTTTAGCAGGTTGTCTTTTAGCTCTGTGTGGGCAGTGCTCAGCATGGACTCAAGGACTTGAGATTTTTTTTTTATGACATAAATTTCCTTTTCAGCTCATTTACTGCATGCATGAATGTGAATTTTATGTGATGTTCTGTGCTAACAATTGAAGCTGTATTCTCAATATAATATAGATGGCATGCAATTTTTTTTTTTTTTTTAACAAAGCCGCAGAACACAAGCTGACAACATCTCATATTAGATGATGCTCTGCTAAAGAAACAGTTATGTAGCTTCAAAGAAGCATTAATAAAGATAAAATATCAATGAACAGCTTGCTAGAGTTTTATCTTTTTATAATGATTGAAAGATAATATCAGCTATCATTGAATACATTAGTAGCTGGCAGTGGAAAGCAGTGGACATCCAGGAGTTTCCAGTGCACATTTCCATGTTTTTGTTTTTAAAAAATCCATTGATTTTTTTTTTTCAAATTGATGTATAACACTGTATGTATAATGATGTTTTAAAAGATATGTATTACACAAGAGGCCCAAAGTGTGCAAAGAAAATATCATCCACACCATTACACTACCAACAGCAGCCTGAACCTGGATCCACGCTTTCATGTTGTTTACATTAAATTCTACCCTATTATCTGAATGTTGCTGCAGATATTGAGATTGATCAGACAAGGTAAGTTTTTGCAGTCTGTTGTGCTATTTTGGTGAGTCGACATAGATTGTAGCCTCGGTTTTCTGTTCTTAGATGATAGGAGTGGCACCCAGTCTGGTCTTCTGTTGCTTGTGCCCATGGTCTTCAAGGTTTGACATGTCAGGTGTTCAGAAATGTTCTTCTGCATACCATGCTTGTAACGAATTAGTTACTATTTCCTTCCTATCAGCTTGCAACACTGGGTATTCTCCTCTAACTTCAGACATCAACAAGGGATTTTCAGCCAGAGAACTGCAACTTTTATTAGCTATTGGATATTTTGTCTTTTTCAGAACTACAGCATGTCATCTTGACCATGCATACATGCCTAAACGTAGTGAGTTGCTACCATGTGAATGAATGATTAGATATTCTCATTCCCAACTGGTCATATCAGATATCAGACTCCTTACCTTGTTCTGCCAGGGGTTTCTACCTGTTAAAAATGAATAGTTCCTTCCCTCTGTCATTAAATGCTAACTCATACAGGGGGTTGTCTTATTGCTGGGGTTTTCTCTGTATGTAGAGTAGAGTCTTTACCTTATAACATAACGTGCCTTCTGTTCTCGTGATTTGGCACTATATAAATTGATTAGAACTGAACTGAATATTTGGATTAACAGGTGTACCTGATAAAGCAGATGTAATTTGTTTCATTAGTATTCACAGATCAGCAGTTATTGTTGTCCCACTTTCCCTCCATTACAACAAACATAAACTTTATTTCAAGCATCAAATGTTTTTAAAACAGTTTTAACTGAAGTCACTACTGATGGTGCTGGCAGGTAGTATACAATAGCTGCCAATTCTTAATTAAAACTGGTACACCTGGCTGAATTCTGCATGCAAAAGTTTCCATACTCCTGTAGCCACAAACTAATGTTAAATCCTCTTTGGCCAGCTTGTTACCATTCTGTAACACCCTTGGGTTTGCCAGTCTTGCTGCACTAAATTATACTCACAGTGGACCACTATGCCAGGGGGCATATCAGTAACAGTCTAACTCGCAAGTGAAATACATAGGCCTCACATGAAGACAAAGAAACTCTAAAATATGCAGTTCCTTCTCAACCATGATATCACTGGCACCAGCACTCTAATCCATTACCCTAGACGCCTACACTGGAAGGGATCTGTGGATGCCTGATAAACAAAAACAGAAACAAAGCCTGAAGACTCTGCCCACATTTACTCTATGTTTTTCTAGCCATTATCACTCAGTGGTTAGGAGGAGGTGAAACACACGACATTATATACACCCTCCTTTTCCTGGAACAATTCGGGGTTATGTGACCCCGGGAAGCTATTTCACAGGCTGCTTAAGCTCAAGTTTTAAGGACTTGCAGGTGGCTCCATTGAGCATTTTGCCCTTTTTACCCTGCACCACTGCCGCACATCCATTTCTTCCAAGTCATCCACTTTCTCTCCCCTTTTATTTGACTCGCCTGTTCTCTGACAAATAACTTCTCAAAGATGGCCTCAAGCAACAAACAATTGAGTCTCCTTTTCTCACCTTTCCTGACACAACTAATTTTCCAACCACTTTATAATTGGTCAAGAGCCATTACAGATAGCTAATAAAAGTGGAAGTTGATAATTACTGTTCTGCCTTGGAGTGTCTGGAAATTAGGGATAGTTGTGGTTTGGAGATGGTAAAATGGAACGTAAGATTCCTTCTAAGGTTCAGAATAATTAGATCTGGTCTCCCAGAGCTCTAGCTGGCGGCTCTGAGTGACCCATTCTTTTGGAATAAACGGGAACAGGTGCTAACTTGAGTAGAACTGAATGCATATCAGATAATTACAGTGGCATTTCATATAGCAAATTTAGTTTATCTTTTTAAGAGGTTATTGTTACACGTAATAAATTCTGTAACAATATGACGTAGCTATAACCGGCTTTGAGGTAAACCCTGTAGAATCAAGAAAAAATGTGCAGTGGCAATCAACGTCCTGTAAAAATAACAGAAGCTCTTACCCAGTGCACTGCTCCTGATGACAAGCTGTAGATAATATGGTACTTTGTCATCTTCTCAGGGTACAGGAAAGTATGAGCTGTCACCATATCACAGAAACCGTACTATCAAAGTCACACAGTGTTGTGAAGAAAAGAAAAAAAAGCACATGCATATGTTTGCCGGGCATTTCAGCCATCAGCTTCGCTGTTGATGTTGTGACTAGCAGTGTCAGTATAATGTCTCTCGTCAGTTTAACTGTGCAGTGGAGAGAGAGTCTTACATGCAAAACACTTTTGGGGTTCGCATGCAGGCCAAGCAGGAGGAGGCGTGTTTGATGATGTCCTTCATGATCAAGTGGTGCCGGACTCCCTAGCCTGCTGAGTGTCGCTCAAACCTTCCAGCTTTTAACAAGGTTCTTAGGAATGTTGCAGATGAGATGAAATTGTAGAGAGACTCAAAAGAGTTGGGCATTTTAAATGCTCCATTTAAGCCTTTTCACACCTGGAAGACATTCAGGTGTAGATCAACCAGCCTATTAAAAGACTGCTGCAGCAAGACATTTCAACACACTGGAACAGCACTTACTACATGCTACAGACCCTCATTGAGGACAGCACCATAAGTACTCATATTGGAGGTTGTTCATCAAAAGTACTCAAATATAAGTACTTGCACTTGGCCTAACAACACATAGTAGCAGTACCTACTTACTCAAGGCTACATGGAGAGGTTTTGCCTTTCTTCATTCCTGAATATGAGGCCACTCTGAACACTTGCCCATTTACACCCTTTCATTTCATTCACTGTAAAAGAGAGTTGGAGTTGCAGAGTGCAGAATAGCTCACTTTCTTTACAGTTGTACTTGTAACAGACATTCTTAATTGTAGGGAGAAACATGAAGTCGAGTCGAGTCATGTTTTTATAAGCACATTTCAAAACAACATGCACTGACCGAGGTGTCGTACAAATAAGCAATCAATCTAAGTATCAAGACTCAGAGTCAGGTTTAAATGCCAGTCCATGTTGACTAACCACAAAGTTCTTTTCCACCTCTTTTAATGCACATTTTCATGTTGTATACGGAGAAACTCAATTGTAAAACTGAGTGCATTGGAAACCCGGAGAATAAAACATGACATGCAGGGCGCCAGGTTAGCTCACTGTGTTGAGCAGCTGACCCGTCTGCTATGAAGCAAATGCAGTAGCTTGGGTTGGGGGCCGTTTGCTACGTGTCTTCCCCCTCGCCTTTCTCTCAGCTTTCTTGTGTTCTCATCACTGTGGCATCACAACAAGACCTAAGAAGCCCCCCATGAATGTGAAATAAACACGATATGAAGCGTGTGGCATACAGGATGCCCTTGAGGCTTACCTTCCAATGGCAAGACATGAAAATAACAGCAGATGATAACCTTCCTTAAATTACTACACGAGTCAAACATAATTCTCTCATGTTTCCTACATTGTTTACTTCTGTGACTGCTGCTTCTGTTGTCATGTCATCTCTGTTGGAACAGAACCCTAATATGTATTGTAGTTTTGGGGACAGAAAACTATGGTTTACAGTAACTAGTACAGCTATATATAGAGTTTGTGACTATGCTGTCTACTATGAATAACATAATCTGAACTGTCTCTTCGTCTTATCTTATTTCAGAAACAGAATATTCAGTTTTATTTGTATTCTATTCTGCTTCTTTCAGATTCTACTCAAATATTTAAAGCCAAATTGCCGTCTCCTTTCTTACATTCTGTAGCTAAAATCTGCGTTCCTGGTATTACCTGCTAGTTATTAAAAAGGGAAAACAAACTGCTCATGACTGCAAATACACTTGCCATTGTATTACATTCAGTGCCAGAAACGGGAAACTTGGAGTCCCATTTTCCATTAGCTAAGAGCAGATTGGCCTTCAAGGGCAGAGAACCATTTAAAAAATTCATAATCAAACTGTGTACTTTACAGTAGATGGAAACCAGTAAATAACTGAGGTGAATAATCGTATGTCTATTACTATGCACAAAATAAAGATGAGTTGCTCTTAACTGCATCGTATTTATTTACAGTGCTGGTTTTATACATAACGTCTGCTTGATTTCCTGTGTGGCATGATGGCTGTCATTTATTATTTCTTTTAAAAACACTGACTCAACATGCAAAGCTTTGTTGTGATGGTATAGTACACTAAGGCTGGCATGTCATAACATTTCAGCTACCGTGCTTCGTCTTTGGTTCGTGTGCTTTTTACACTTATGAATTCCTTGCTTTTGAGCACATCTATAATCTATCATCTGCGCAATTTACCTTCACTTTTCTCCAGATGCTGTATCCTTTTTATCTGCCCCCCTTTTGGCTACATCTTTTTCTTTTCCATCCTTTTCTTTCACTTGTAATGTACTTTTCTCCACACTGCTCAGCCGCCATACACTAACTAATACAACCACTCACTTTTGGTTGTGGGGCAGAAAGCATACGATCAAGTTAAAAGCAGGCGAGGCGGCTGACGGTCCACATTTTACACATTTCATTTAGCATTTTTAACACAGTCTTGACTTTCAGCAGCATTTGTGACATCTCCATGTGGCCTAGTGATAATCCATTTGAGGCCTTATTTGTTAAAAACCTAAAGCACCTCAGGAAAATCAGTCTTCTCCCACATGCTCATCCTGCCATTTACAGAAATCTGTCACGTCGACAAGAATCCTTGCTTTATACTGCACTGTCATGACCTCGACAACATTCTCAACCTCATTCTAATGCAGACATGTGGATCCTTGGACAGTGCAAAACCCCCTAACATATAGGGGTTGAGTGTAGTGTGAGGACTGACAATAGGCTGCAACTTGGTAGACATTTTTTCTCATCAATCGACCTGTTTTTATTTCTCCTTAAACTAGTGAAATAAACTGAAATAATTTGCTACTTGATAATAAATTGCACTGTAACTGCTCTATCTGCTCTATGCTTCACGTTAAGTAACACCTGGATTTATTCCTGTCCATTTTTTTAATGCAAGGCAAAGTAATACAATCTCTCTGGAAAACATAACAGTTGCATTTATTGTGTGAAATGTGGCTTTTATTTCAATCACCCAATGGCTGCAGAACCTAAATAACCTCCACTTTAAACCCTTAATAGCTGATGAGTCCTGGGTCCATCTTGGTGTTTGTTTGTGTGTCTTACCTATTCTTATCATTAGGTGGCCAAATGTGTGAACTGATTGCTGTAATTGACCTGAATGCAGTTTAGCTCCAGGCATTTTTTACATGTGGCAAGGTTTTCCCTTCGTCTGCCTGGGCAGTTAACACAATCCTCCCACGTGTTTCTAACTAGAATGAAATTGACCTGGCATCTGTTTTTGTTTTTATTTGAATATGATAATGATTAGTTTGTCTGGTGTACTGTCAAATATAAAAATTTTTTAGTATTGTTGACACTGTAGCATTTATTTAAAACTGATTTTCTTTTAAATTATTTTTTTTTAATGGGGGGATTGCATATTTAGTATATTTGTCTTTGTCTTTGTATTTTTCTTTTTTTGAGTGAAAATACTGACAGATGGAAGTTATGAGTAAAACATATCTGTCCAAGTATCGTGTATCCAAGTATCCAACATCTGCTCGTTTAAATGTAACGATGTAAACAGTCCTGTCTGTGCGAAGGAGCCTGACAAATTGACCCCACCACTGAATAATTCAAAACACTCAAAGATTCCATTCATCCTGTCAGCTTTTAAACCTTCTGACTTCACGATTGATCTGTGTACTTTAGCTTTACCCCATTGAATGCATACTGAATGACCCCAGGCAAATGAACAAGACTGTTGAGGGCAAAGGAAAAGTTTAATCTTTAATGCAACCTTATTAAAGACTCACTACAGCCCAATGACTAGTTTCTCAGCTAAAACCTACGTAGGCCACGTGTTGTTATTCGGTATCTCTTAGCAGAATCTATTACATGTTCTTTTAATGTTATGGGATTTAGTCGACTCTAAATATCCCTTAAGTACATTAAGGCAACTGATTCATACCACCACCCAGCAAAGTTTGCGTTTCTTTTTTCACCTTTTCATTCTTTTTCTTTGATTTGAATCAATAAAGCGATAGTAGACAACATTTCTTAAACCTGGATGACCCTGTTTGATGTTGTAGCAAAATAAAGTTTGTTGTCAAGACGTATTGTGAACCAACACCATGTTAATGTCTGTGATTAGTTCAACTGTCATTTTGGCATGGCTTTTCGACCATAAATAGACTAGACATTAAGAAAAAACTGCCAGCCAATGGCTATCTAACATGGAAATGTTTGTCGGTGTCCTGCTGTAGAGTTCTAAAATGCCTAATTACCGAGTTATACTTTTTTATTCCGTGGCAGATGATGAGAAACTGTTTTACTGCATATTAAAGAGAGGATTCTTTTAATTTAAATTAGTTTATGGATCAGATCTTTAATGTCACATCAAATATATGTGAATAATAAAACAAAGCAGTTGCAGTATGAACCGAATGAAATGGGAATGAATTATGTTTCTTTATGATTTCAAATGCTTTGAGAATTATGACCATTACGTGTTCATGGTGTCTTGGATGGGCTCGTCTGCCAGCAAATAAGTGTTGAATTGCTCAAAAATAATGCAAATTATATTTCATTTGCATATATTGCTTAATGAAATTAGAGCCCATCCCACAGAGTCTTGTTCAATAGAATTTTCTGGCAGCTTTATCTCAACAGCTGAAACAATAATGTAAACAAGTGGGTGATGGCCCACTCTCAGTGGCTCAGCTCGTGTTACCTAAGCCAGAATATTTCATAAAAATCCTAATTAAGTCACACTTTGATTTGTTAGCATGAATTTAAACCAAGGTCAACCTACACGTAAATGTTTGACTTGTAGATAAGGAAAAAACAGGCAATCCTCCTTCAAACTCCAATAGTTGGATTGTAAATATTTCATTACTGCTTTTTTCCAGCTTAACTTGCAGAAAAGAGAAGTGGGGCAGTGAAAAGCATTGATAGCACATGCAGTGTGCAGCAGTTATGAGACAACGGAGTGGGTTGAGTGAGTGTGCCTGCAGTCTCTCCTGCTCAAAATCAAGCTGTGCCTAGCTAATGTCTGTAAGCAGTGCAGCCTGATTGCCTGAGTGTTTCAATCTAGTCATTCCTGTGTGTACTTTGACATTGATGCCAACAGACAGCTAACTTCTCCATGTGTAAGCAAACCGGGTTTTTTTTTCCCGAGGCAGATCTTTGAAGTTTAGGACCTGCAAATGGAAATAAAAAGAAACATGGGGGTAATACTTGTGATGTGGCTTTTACAAAGACTGATGGTAACATGAAATATTTATAACAAAGCAAATTTGCTGAAAACCATAAAACTCCACAAACTCTCACAGGATTGTTTTAAAGTTACAACTGATTAAGTACTTTAACAAAACTGTTCCAGTTCACAGTTCACTCCTGTTCGATAACTTTGCTTTTCATCATAATAGTTGCAATGATATGATACTCAGTAATAGTTATGCAGGTTATGCTTTCAGCACACTGCCAAATACACTAAGAGTACTTAATGACAGACACAGCACTTATAGAGACACTTGTGGGCTGTTGAAGGCCTCATTTAACATTGATATTCATTAAAGCTAAAGATAATGGACATCGCCCTAACTCCACTTCCCTTTTTAAGGCTCATATTGAGGCATATAAAACATTTTCCCTTTAGAAACGGTGACACACAGTACACAAAAAGTAGCCAGTGAAGTTGGTTTTCATTTGTGGTGCTCAATGCAAAAAAAAAAAAAAAAAAAATTTTTTAAAAAAAAAAGAAAAATAAAAAAAAAAAAATAAAGCCCCT
>VURO01011190.1:2148-16017 GCA_015108175.1 Pelvicachromis taeniatus
ATATATATATATATATATATATATATAGTCTATTTATATATATATATATATATATATATATATTATGAACTTTCTCCACCATCAATTAAAATAAAAACTGATTTTAAACCAGATTGTTCAGTCTAATCCAGAACTGCAGATAGCAAACAAAGTAAGGAAAGATACATTCTGATACATTCACTAGCCACATTCTTATTTACACCCTGTTACTAACAGGCTGGACCCCCTTGTGCCTTGAGAGCTGCCTTAATTTTTCATGTCATAGATTTAACAAGGTGCTGGAAACATTCCTCTGAGATTTTGGTCCATATTGACATGACAGCATCAAACAGTTGCTGCAGATTTGTTGGCAGCAACTATAATGTGAATTTCCTGTTCCACCACCTCCCAAAGGTGCTCTATTGGATTGAGATCTCGACTGGAAGCAATTTGAGTACAGCGAACTCACTGCCATGTTCAAGAACCCAGTTTGAAATGATCTGAGCTTTTTGAAATGGTGTGTTATCCGTCTGGAAGGAGCCATCAGAATATGGGTACACTGTGGTTATAAAGGGATGGGCAATACCCAGGAGGGCTATGGCATGCTCATTTTGGTGCTAAGGGCTCAAACTGTACCAGGAAAATCTCCCCCAGACTAGTCCACCTCTCACTACTACCACTGAACAACTGATACAAAGCAAGGTGAAGTCGTGCTTTTATGTTGGTCTTGCCAAATTCTGACCTTACCATCCAAAGAAGGCAACATTTTTCCAAATTTTGATGTCGCCTCAGTTTCCTGTTCTTAGTTACAAAGGAGTGGAACAAAGTGTGGTCTTCTGTCACTGTAGCTCATCTGCTTCAAGGTTCAAGCTACTGCCTCTCACAGGTGCTCTTCTGCATACCTTGGCTATGACAAGCAGTTATATGAGTCTCTTTTGCCTCCAGCTCAAACCAGCCAGCTATCAGCAAGATATTTTCCGACAGAGAAGTGCCATTCACTGGATCCTTTTAGATCATTCTCTGTAAACCCTAAAGATGGTTGCGCTGGAAAGTCTTAGTAGATCAGCAGTTTCTGAAACACTCACACGATCCTGCCTGGCACAACCATGCCACGTTCAAAGTCACTTCAATTACCTGTCTTGCTCATTCTGAACTTCAGCAAGTCATCTGGAACATGTCTACATATCTAAATGCACTGAGTTGCTGTCATATGACTGGCAGATTAGATATTTGTGTTAACAAGTAGGCATACCTGATTAAGTGGTCAGCAAATGTACATAGAACCCTCAGATCATAAACCTGTAAGATCTAAAATACTTATTCTTAAAATAAATATGCTAAAAGAAAATTAGGTCAACAAATACATAAGCCCGCTATTCCCCAGGGGACTTTGAATATATGTTCAATAACAAATAGTTTGTTATAGAGGTATAATACCAGCACCATTATATATATGTTATATATTGTTTTCAGTATATCATCGTGAAGATTCTTGATAATACTCCAAACAGAAATGAAGCAAAACCTTGTTATATATAGTTATGAATTCAGGTATCTGGCTTAACATTAGCTAATATTAGCCTCCCTGTGAAGTAGCTGTCATCCCGGAACAAGAACGATATTACCAACAAACCCGAGATGTTTTCACTTTTGTTTTTTTCCGACGACACACTCACACTTGTGCTTACTAAATGAAAGTGAGGATAAACATGTAATTTATTTTTACAAAAGGGTTTTGAAAAAACAGGGTTTCTTTTTTTCTATTCTGGTTGGCTGTTAAAGGATGATATTCTCCAAAGTGGTAGCTTAATAACCAGCTCTGCTTTTCAAAGGAGTAATAAAGTGTAATTTATTTTCTTTTTGTGTTCAAAGTGCTGGTTTCCCTTGAGGAAAACAGCAGCAGAAAAACTGCGCTGTAAAAAAAAAAGCATCATGTAAGCCATAAAGTCTCACCTTTGATCTCTGTGACCCTTAGCATCCCGCCAGCAGAAGTGTCCTTTTAATCACAGCTCTAAATCTGTTCTGGGTCCATGAGTGGCTGACCCTGCCACCTGACCTTCGTCGTGGGGAGAGGCAGGCATTAACACAGCAGCTCGGGGATCGATAGAGAATTAGAAGATTCACAAGCCATATTGCTTCTGCTCCTTGATCACACAGGAAGGATGGCAGTTGACAGTAATCCCTTTCAATTGTGATTAATCCTGCAAAATGACAATCTGCAGCAACACAATCTTCTTTTATCCCTCTTGGGGACATTCACTGATGTTTCTAAAGTAAACAATAGTAATTTTAGCACACATATACTTGTGTGTTCGTGCTGTTTGCACAGATTTGTCAAGCATTTGTCCCTGCAATGAGCAGAATCACAGTAAAGACCCAAGACCGTGCAAGCTGTGTGTTTTAATAAGGAAACGTCTCTGTTTTATTATTGATAGGTGATAAACTACTCCCCATTCATATCAGCAGTTGGGGCCAAGCTGCAACATCCAGGGTAAAAAATGATGTGGAAGTGACAAAAACTGTGGATCTTACAGTGGCCACTTGAGGCTGAATCCAAAAGCACTGTTACCCCAATAAAGTCCAGTTTTAAAATTACTTTGCAGAATTAACAAATGTGTTTACACCGTGGTACAAAAAACAACTTTAATTAAAAATTCATAGTTTTTTTTTAATAACTCATCCATTTAGATAATATAGTAAAGAGTGTGGCCCTTTGATTGACAAGTGTCCTGAGACAGGCAGCTGGAGTCAATAAACTCCTCAGTGTTTGAGGTGCTGGTCCTTCTGAACGTAACACCTGAGTGGTACAGCCCATCTAAGCAGTCTGACTTTTTTTCTTCCTTGTATTTTACTGGTGTGTTACTAAGACTAATTAGCATATATGTGTTTCTGATTTTGGTCCTCATGGAGTTTATGAATGCAGCTTGCTGACCATGCCTGCTAGCGCTAGCTAGTTGATAAATTACCAGCCGTATTCCATGTAAGGTCACTTCTGGCCCCATAAAACCAAAATGGCAGGCCTTAGAAACATAAACATCATCTGTTGAGGTTTTGCTGACTAACTATGTAATGTTAATTTGTCCCCCATTGTAGACATGTGGCAACCATGGTGACAATATAGGATTAAGTGAATAAGCCCTAGAGATGAGCCGACAACCATCTGACAACCATGAGGATGAATGTATATTTCCTGACCAGTTGTGAGTGGTTGCTAGAGGTCGATGACAGTGACTGGGAAAATGACTGAGAAAGCCCCAGTCAGGCCTACAGCACCTGATTTCCACCGAGCCAGCAACTTCCTGTCACCCCAACTGATAGTCTCCTCAGTCAGATCCCCAGTTGAAAAACTCAGAGGTCACCAGGCTTAAAAACACCACTCATCATGGCAGCGCTAATGGGCTTACTTCGTCCATGCTCTAGTTGCAAATGACCGGTAAAAGTGTGACCTGTTCCTGCAAAATTCTTCCTTAACTTTTGCACAGTCACAGAAAGTAAGTGACTCAGCTTCTATATTTATATAAAGTCTGTGATCCAGTAGAAACTGAGATATTTTTGTCCAGTCTGCACCACATTTCATGGCAGTCCATCTTGCTGACATATTTCACTGAAAATCAGAAATGTTAGCTTCATTTCTGAGCAACGGGAAAAGTTAGTGGATAACCAAACTTGGCCAGATTTATCGTCACAGCGATGTGCCACGAGTTAGCCCGCACTGCTATTCCACATTGATAGCATGGCTAAAGCTCAGCAGCACAATGGCTTATAGCTCCATATTTAGTCTGCATGGTGTACATAATTTTATTCTGACATTCAAGTGGGTTCACATTATCTCTCCATGGCATCATGCGGTAAACCCCTGCTGAGCACCACTCCCATTAAAATTCAGATTGATCAACCCTCCCATAATTCATTTCTGCTCTGGTGGGAGCATTGGGACAGAGAACAAGTGGCCATCTAGATGTTTGATGAGCATGATAATTATTTTAGCCATATGCCAAGGATTTGCAAAGCACCTGATCAAAACCCAACATCAGGCGGAGATGGACTCGAGGCAAAGACACTGTTTGCCACTGACAAACTCTCTTTATTGACATTCTTTTAATTCATTATTTGTTCCTTTATCTCTCTCGCTGTTTGCCTGTTTTTATGTGGGGGGGCGTTTCAATCTTTCATCTTGGCCATTTCTTCAACCTCTCACACCCGCACCCTGCTCACAGTTCCCTCTCTCACCCCCAGCCCCCACCCCCACCCCGTTCACTTGATTATGTCGAGCCAGAGTCGGGGAAAGTGTCACTATGGAAACAGGGGCCGAGGCAGCGAAGGGCTGTCGATGTGAGAGAGGGGAAAAGGAGACAAAAAAGACTAAGAACTGGCCGGTGTTGAGGAATCCAAGAGTGGTCGTCGGATGCAGATATTATTCAAACAAAAGGCAGGGAGCAAATTATTTTTGTTCACTAGTATGTGGAAAATCCAGACGCACATCTTTGTTGTTGTTTTTTTTTAATTCTTTGTGCAATAAGTGCCAACCTTTCTTATTTCAGTCCACTCCTTTAGCAGCTTCTCTTCACAATCAGACATGCTCGAAATATCCCCTCAACCAATTTTTATCATCCCCCATCTCATCTGGGATTGATTTCCCTTATTAAAAAGATACTGATCAATAAATGATAAAGTCATTCACCAACCATGGTGTTACAGTGGAGCATCAATAAAATATGGAGTTGAATTGAGTAAAAGATATGTTGATGGGCAGAAAATTAATGAAAAATGTTGTTCCTGAAATCTATCCCTTCTTTGTTGAATACTGCAAATTAAATATGTTTGATTGACTGGATTTTTACATTTTATTAGTTAGTTTTAAGCATTAGTCCGTTCTAAAATAATCAGATCATTAAAATCAGCCTCACGCGTCTCCGAAATTGTATTTTCTTAACCTTGGAGTACAGAAAACTCACCTTAGCCGATGAGTTTTGGATGCAATTTCAGTTCCAAGGCAAACAAACTTTGCAGCAAAGCTGAAAGTAATAATAAAAGCCCTGATTTCTTTTGTCACCCTTGAGTTTGAGGGTGGCATAGGAGAAAGGAAAGACAGAAAGGAGCAGGTTAGAAAAGGGGAGGAGTTGAAAGAGGAGGGGAAAAAGGATGGGGTGGGGGCAGCCGCATGGGCGGGAGGGAGGGGAGGTATGATAGTGAGAGGGGTTGAGACAGTAGCAGAGTGAGCCAGAGGCAGGGAGGAGGCAGCAAAGGAGCAGCTCTCCTCCTGAGCCTCCATCCCAGAGAAGACAGAGAGGGAGAAGACAGAGAGAAGTCGACAGTCCCGCCTCACTGGTGCGTCTCCTGCAGCTCCTGAAGTTAAAACCGAGACATCCGTTGTGAGGTACGTTACCTCTCACTGCCTCCTTTTGTGCATCACCTCCTTTCATCTTTATCTGAACTGTGAGCCAGCAGCAGCAGTCAGGCGCTGGTGGTGTTAAGTAGTGTGTGTGTGTGTGTGTGCAGAGATCCTGCCAAGTACAAGGCTTTTTCAGCAGCAGGTTGCTCTCTCTCTCTTTATATGTCTGTGTATGCCTGTGTGTGAGTGTGACTACATGGAGCACAATGGGGTGTGATTTATTATACTATCAGAGGCGATTCTGCTGAGACGAGATGTGAGTTTCTCTTGACATTTGAACACTGATAACACTCCCTTCAATCAGAGTCATTCTCGGCACACTGTGACCTGATGTCACAAAGGACACCCACAAGAGTTGGTTAGTTTAGAAAGTTGACTCTGAGGGTGCTTCTGCTTTCATCTTTTCTTCTTTTTACTGGCACACAACTGTGCAAAAACTGGGAAAAGAAGTGTGTTGGTTCTATTTCTTGAGAAGCTTGTTTGAAATCCTATGTTTTGGTTAGGCGTTAATCTTTATTGGTTTAAAACAGTCACGCTGATCATTTTGCGCTCTTATTTAATATAATGCCATGTTTGATTCGTGCTAAAAAGTAACATAAAAAATTCAGGGGGCAAAAAACCCCCAAACCAAAGTGGCAAAACCACATCGTATCTAATGAACCCATCTTTGCTGTAACTGTTTCCCTGACCTAACTCTCTCTTCATTAGTGCCATTAAGGGTGGTCTAATGTTATCAGACACATTGGCTGTATTGATCTGCTGACCCGCTCCCAGTGGAGCAATAGCCCAGACAAGCTCCCAGTCTTAATCTTTTACTGTGCTTTTTATGCAGCGGATACCAGAGGAGAGGGGAGAATTATTGAGTGCAATAGCGCAGGGATTGTCTTTGTGCAGATGTTATGATGTCATAGTAGCTGGACCTCGTCCTTCCTGGCGGTACAGGAGAACATGTTTTCACATTAATGAGCAAAACAGAACAAAAAAAACGAAATGAAAAAAAAAAAAGTCAAACAGCTGAAAAAAAAGAGGGGTGGGTGGTAATTTGAAGATTCAGCATGGACCACACAGACTGTGACATCAGCCTGTGTTTTTGACACTGTGATGTGGCAGAAATTGCGCTAAAGGGCTTAATATGGGCATGATGTAATTTATTTTCGGCTGCAAAATGCTGTTGCTATTTCACAGCCAGAAGGTGGATTATGCTTTAAAATAGAGCCTCAGTTGATTATTTGTGTGTACATGTTTCTTTTATTCCCAACAAAGCATTCCTGGCTTCAGCAAATTATTCTGTAATCATCATAATTTCCACAGCCTCGCGGTAGCAAATAAGAGCTATTCACCAAGCTTTGTGCTGCTTTGCTCCAGCTTGCTGTATAATTTAGTGGCTTAGAATCCCTATTTTGTTAGAAGAAGTACCTCATTATTAATTTTCAATGTGCTTCATAATGTTCTGTGCGTCATGTCAGCTCAGTTTTTTTTATATACTTTTGTCTTCTATGAGAAAATAGAGTGTGCATTGCATAATACCTGTTGATAAGCCTTAAGTAGCAGACTTTCCCACTAAATAAATACAATTTTAATTAGCTCGTCTTTATAACTTGGCAATTTCTCTGACTTAATCTATTAATCTTTTGGTCCAAACTGTGTGAAATAAAATATTGAAAAATGGGCATTAAAGTTTCCACAACCCAAGGTGATACCTCGGTTTGTGTTGACTGTTAAAACTCAAAGACGCTGAGCTTAAAAGGCTTATCAACTTTCACGATTGATTTTCTTATCGATTACTGTCAGCTCCATCCGCGCTCTTGCAAGTGTAGTCCTACAGTAGATGCATGTATTCATGTGCCCGTGGGCAGCATCTGCATATGTGTGGACGTGCTTGTGGATGGCAAAGAAAGTATATGGAGATCAATGCAAGCAGCTGTTCTCTCTACACTTCAAACGCTGCTCTGTTGTTGGTGCCGCAACGCTCCGGCAGGCCTCGCGCAAGGGGATCAAAGGCTAATGAGAAAGCCATCGCACGAACGCACCAGGCAGACCCATGAATATTGATACCGCTCGGTAGGGAGAGAGAGGGAGGCAGGGTATCTTCCCTTTCTCAACACCATCCAGAAAAGTTTTTTGTTTTTTTTTTAAAGAAGGTGGGGTAGTGGGTGGGGGAGAGGGTGGGGGGTCCGAATGTGCATCGGAAGTGCTTTGGGCTTTAAAGCAGAATATGTGGTCGACTGCTGAAGAGGTTGATGACAAACCTCCCTTAGAATGGCTAAAACGCTTGTGGGGCTGTTTCAATCAGTAAAACATTAAACTCCTACAACAACTCCCACGATAGAAACTACTAAACTACAAAATCCAAGAACTGCTAATACAACACCAGAACAATCAGTGATGACATATATTTAAAAATCAAGCAAGGTATATAATCTAAAACTGAATGCCTTTCTTGACTTGAGATAGCATGAAAAATCCACATCTAAACAGCTGGAGTGGCGGACCAAAGCATGCTGCCTGTGTAAAGCTGTTGCTTCAACACATGCCACTGTGTTGTGCAGTGTACCATTGCCTGCAGGTGACATGTTCCCTCCATGTTTCTTACTGCAGGGTGGTTGTTTTTTCTAGCAGCAGCACCTCCTGAGTGTCATTCCTTTGTTTCGCCTGCTGATCGATGGCTACATGGCATTTTAAAATTAGGTCTTTCTCCAGCATTATCTTTCTAAACATCTTCCTCCGCCCCCTCTCTGGCTAAGTTTACAAAAAATAAATAACTAAAACAAGCCAAAGGTGACATTTAGGATTTCACCATCCACTAAATCCAGGTGAAGGTAAAGAACACAATGAAATGTTTTTCCTGGCGGTATGTCATTTCAGACTATGCCTGCTGTCAGCAGGCGGGCAAATAGACAGTGGAAGGAGGACAAGTAAAGAGGCAGGCAGGCAGGCAGGCAGGCAGGGAGAGGGAGAGTGATGTAGCAGGAAGGCCGTCTACAGTATGTGGGAGCGACTGTGCTTCCATCTTGACTTGGGGTCGTAAATCAAGCCTCCCCTCCGGGGCCTATCTCCCATTCTCAGACCTTCACAACAGCTTGTTCTCCAGCCTGTGACGGGAAGGGCTGTTGTCACAGCGGCTATCGATCGTGTGGGATGAGTTTGTCGGACCGGGGGATTTCACCCATCTGAGCGTGGTCACTGAAGTGTTCTGTCTTGTCTCTGTCTGTCTGTGGGCTACATGTTCTGTCGAATGCCAAGTCATTACGAGCTCCTGTCAGCTGAATCTCGCACAGTTTTGGCCCAAAATGTGAGCTGCAAAGTAAAAAGAAGGACTGTAGATGTTTTGGATGATAAAATTCAAATGTTTTATAGACTCGACCTTTTAAAGATATTTTCCTCGGTCTGGTAAAACTTCAATAGACTGCTAAGGGCAAACTATCTGATCTGCTTTCAGGCTCAAATACCCCCAAACATAAATACAATAAAAAATAATCATTTAAAGCAAGAACAACATGTAGTGTTAAGGGTTCTAATTTAGCCACTAAAATGGTTTGCAATGATGTTATGTCAAAAATTGTATTGTGTACAATGTTATTTGTTTGGAGCAGACCTTTGTGTAAGAACAAGATCATGTAACGTCCGTGTGATGTCCAGTCTGCCCTGAAACCAACAAGAGCAGAATATGAAACGCTGATGGAAAGGCAGATATGCGAGGGACAGTTATTCTAGTTATCTGAACAGCTAACGGTGGCTAAAACAGCTGGAAAGCAACTTTTATCACCACTCTTATCACCATGATAGAAATCATCTTAGGCTGCATAGAAAAAAAACAAACAAAGCAAGAGTAGATTTCCAGCACTGGAGACAGTGCTTGGAGTTTAGGAATAAATAAATAGGAAAATTAAATTGGTACTAGATAGAATACATAAGTGGACAGAACAAGTAAAAAAGCTTTGTTGTTTATTTCTTTTTAACTTCTCTATTTGTTCTTTTTTTAGTATTACTGTTTTATATGTATTTAATGTTAGAGAAGACAAATATGATGCTTAACAATAAGTTTATATTAACAATAAGATTATAATTTTAAAAATTACGCCCCGTTTAGGGTGAGCTTCCAAAAATAATTCAATTACTAGTTTAGTTTATGATTGTCATGTCACAGCTGTCTGCCAAACTGTTTACTGGTCAATTTCAGATCATCTGTTAACCGTTTATTTAACTTAGGGTCACTGGAGCCAATCCCAGACGTAATAGGGAAGGAGGCAGGGTACGCCTTGGCCAGGGTGCCAGTCCATCGTAAGGCCAACAGAGGCATACACATCTACAGGCAACTGAATCACCAGTTAACCTAGCAAGCATTTTATTGCTATAGGAGGACATACAAATTCCACAGAAAGGGCCAAGCTGCAAGGCAACGGTAATAACCACAGAACCATCCCAAGTTTACTGCAATTCCAGCTACACAAACACATCCTGGTTTTGAGATTATTGATTGAATTTGTAGATACATTTTGCACATTCGGGTTGCAGTTAGTCCATTAGCATGTCTTAGCATATAGTATACACTGGAAACTAGCAGAAGCTAGTCTTTATACCAGGTTCATATCTTAGGAAAGCTTCACTATGTGCCATACTACGCCTAATAACAGTCCTCATATAAAAGGTATGTAGCAAAAAGTGCTTTTAGACATTTTGATGTTAGTAGTTAAGGGAGATTTTATAGAGGTAGCTCCAAAACCAGAGAACCTTCCTCTGCTGCTTCATTTACATATTTAAGAGGTTTAATGGTGGTCCTTGATAGTCTTAGCACTTTAACACTTAACGTGTATTTTACTAATTCATCTTGTATTTTTTTAGATTGCTTTTGTGCATTTGGCAGATTATTTTTGATATTGTTTGTTTTAACCAGTACCTCTGTGTTTAATCTTGTCCATTAGTCTGCTGTCTGATTGTTATGTCTGGGCAAAGCGATTCTGCTTTTAACCACGCCAATTTAAGAAGCTGTGAATATTTTCAGTCAGCGATTGAAAAACACACTACACTCGCAGCGTTTTATTTATTTATTTAATATTTCCCTTTATTGCTCCATTTTCCTCCCAAAGCAATAATTTAGATTTAATGTTACTGTTTTTTTTATTGTCTTACATATTCAAAGCAAAGGAAAAACATTTTTATTAAAATGATATTTAAAACAAAGATTTTTTTTTCATGATATTCAAATGAAATGGGTATCCTGCAATCTTTCGGCTGGGAATATTTTTCTGGTCAAGCTCATTACTACAAGATGAAAAAGGTTGCCGCCTACTGTGTTAGACTTTATATTAAACTAAGCTAAGCTAAACAGTTACATGCCTTAGCCTCATATTTTTAAAATAAATTCAACAAAACTCATTTAAAAAACTTCTTAAGATCTCCGTGGAGTTTACATTCATACTAGCTTTACGTTTTAATTTACTTTGTTAATTAATTTTGTGTGTATGTATATAATGTATATATATAAAACCTACAGTCATGGTAAAAAGAACATACACAACATGTTTCACTAATCAAAGATTATTTTGGTATTGGTTTTTCATCTTAAAACTATGTAAATACAACCTAGATGGACTACAAAATAGGACATTTTACATCGTGTAAAAAAAACTGAAACAAAATTCAGAAACAGTATCTGAAAAATTAAGTTCATACTTACCTTTACCATAGGATCAGCCAGGTACCGCTAATCAAAAGCATTTAATTAACTAACTAACTCATCAACAACCTCATCTTAAGTCTCCAAAGTAAATTATTAAAGATTCAAATGTGAGGCCATCAATCCAACAGCTAAAGCGTGGTCTGAATTGACTCATACAACAAGACAATGTTCCCAAGCACAGCAATAAATCTACAACAGAATCACTGAAAAGTAAAGAATCAAGGTGCTGCAATGACCCAGTCAAGGTCCAGAGAGCTGATAGCCCGCTAACCTCAATGAACCGAAGCAACAAAATTCCTCCCCGGTGATGTGAGAGAATAATAAAGTCATACAGAACACAAAATACAGAATATGGAATAATGTTAGTATACAACACGTTCTCATCCCAACATGTAAAATACCAACGACTGCGACAAATCGCCGGTATGTTACGTGTTCGGAAGCATGAGTGAGGGTTGGAATGAACCTATAAATGGGTTTACGTTTGACATGAAAATCAACCTAACAAAGCATTATGTACGTTAAATCTGTTCGCTTTCAGATCCTGAATCACTTTGGAAAACACTATGCGATAGGGTTAGGGCTGGAATCGACAGCTGGAGCCTCCGCTCTAAGCATGTCTTAGCGAGTGGCTTTCTATTGGATTCAACTGAGAACCCAGAACAGCTTATAAGGACGTGGAGGGTACCTTTTGTATACTATGACAAATCGTTGGTATGTTACGCGTTGGGAATGATAATGCTCTGTAGTATAAGTTGTTACTGCTAAAGGTGATTCTACCAGCTTTTGAATCATAGGATATACTTAATATTTCCCAAATGGCTTCTGAATTTTCCCTAAATTTCCAGTAAATAACTTGACATTGTGTACTATGTCATATTTTGCTGGTCATCTGAGGTTTTATATTTTATATTTACTTAATATAAAACTTTGTAAGAGCTGGATGAGTTTTATTATGTCTTGATATGGCCTTAAAATTCAAAGAAGGTGTTTTTTTTGTGGGTTTTTTTAAAACTATAACTATACTTGATATAGTTCAAAGTTCATTTTCATCAAATGTTCCTTGGTGACGGTTCCCAATGGTTATCTCTTATGTAAGCAATACATCAGTAGCTTACATAAGAGAAATCGGCTGTGGTAAACTAAAACCTAATACGTAAAACAAGGATTCCATTAAAAACTCTCTACATTAAAACTATTTCTAAACTATATAATAATGAATACACCAACAAAATTAATGAATATGCAAATGTCAAAAGAACGAACACACTTACAGCATGTTTGCAGATGCAAACTTATTAAATATTCACTAAGAACGCTATTTGTAGTAAAAAGCCCCTGTGGATTCATTGTTTACTATGCTACAGTGCATTTGCTAATGCATATCAGATGATGTTCAGACACCGGTGAATGTTATGCTGAAACTGTGTATCAAAGTGACCTGATGCAGAGGGGTGAAACTGTGAATAATTGTCATTGTGTGCAGATTATGTGATCCATTTGACCTGTAAAGCAAATACACAAAGCTCATGATGCTTTAAGAAAACCTCAAAACACAATGACATGGTGATGCCACACCCTGAGTTCATTGGTTCTGTGCTGTGGCTAGATCTTTATTTCCTTGGTATTTCTCCTGCTGGAGTTTGTACACAGTAAGAGTGACATTATGTTTCAAATAGTGCCGTGGTGAAAAACTTCAAAGTTCAATCAAATGCAAATTTAATTTATGAACAGTGCTCCGAAAAAAAAATAACCTTGCATACCAATGGATCTCCGATAGTATTCTCACCAAAGTCAAACTACTTTAAAACCAAGCAGTTAAAATATTCACCAGCGCTCTTTTCACTCTTTAAAAGCCAATTAGGTGAAGGTTTCATGGAAATCGGGGACAGCATTTGATCTCCTGATGTCATTTTGAATTCAAGAGGGAATAAATTACACAAATTCCAAAATTAAAAAGCCCATTCCTCCACCTCTCCCTGTCAGATCTCCTGTCACTTATCCACATAAAATCTACAATTAGGTGTTGTTTTTCTTTTTTTCCACACTTCACTTTGGTTATTTGACAAAAGCTTGCACCACTTTAAATGCGTATTTGATTTATGGTAGCAGATGCTAAAGCGTAATCAAAAGTGCAATTTAAAATGAGTTTTAAGTGTCTAAAGAAAAGCACATCAACACTACAGTCCCACTACAGAAACAGAAAAATGAATTCAATCTCGATGGCCCTGGACGAGGCATGTAAATGACAACGCGCTGAAATTGATAATAGAAGTAATATTGCGCCACCGTGTCACCAGTGCTTCCGTATTCTTTGTCCTCGGGCAGTTTCAGAGCATTTCTTCATCTTGTTTCCTCCCCCTGCGAGCCTAGTTTGTGAAACACCACCGTCGCTGCACACAAGAGCACACCCACTCAACCTCCAGCCTGCTGAGAGCACTTGAAAGCAATTTTCTTTTAATCAAGTTCACTATAAAAGCCCCTCTGATGCCAACCTGAGCAACACTACCATTTTGTTTTTTGGGTTTTTTTTTTTCCAGCTCCATCCATTATATTGATTTCTTTATGAGCAATATGAAATGCTGTTTACCTCAGAAAGCGAATTTGCCGATTTTATTGCTCTTTCTGGACAGATGCAAATAGTGTTGCACTGTTGAATGGTTTCAAAATTTGAAATAGTTTTATGGGTCTGCAGCACTTATTTTTATCACCCTTTCTGAAAAGGTCTAAAAACTGAGAGATTTATAGAGGAGATCACTCTTGGAATTTCTGGGTGGAATCATTAAACATGTAAACACTTTAAATGTGCTATAATTAT
>VURO01011190.1:16037-37195 GCA_015108175.1 Pelvicachromis taeniatus
CACACACACACACACACACACACACACACACACACACACACACACACACACACACACACACACACACACACAGAGATATATACACCGGTTCAGTGGTGTATGCTCTCATTAAACAGGGCAAATGTTTTAAATTATGAAATCACCGCACGCACTAGTAAACCATTTGAGCCTAAAGCTGCTCCTAATGCTCAGTTTACAGATGTTTTTACCTCTTTATGATGTCAGACAGTGGATATCTCTTATATCAGGGGTGGGGGAACTCCAGGCCTCAAGGGCCGGTGTCCTGCAGGATTTAGATGTGTCTTTGAGCTAACACAGCTGATTTAAATGGCTAAATTACCTCCTCGACATGTCTTGAAGTTCTCCAGAAGCCTGGTAACGCACTAATGATCTAATTCAGGTGTGTTGGCCCAGGGTGATATCTAAAATCTGGAGGACACTGGCCCTTGAGGCCTGGAGTTCCCCACCACTGCCTTATATGGTCATCTAAGGCACCCCGTAGCCCCACCCACCTGCTCTTCAAACAAGTCAGACAATTAGAAGAAATTTGGTTAAAAGAGGAGGAGGCCCCAAAGGGAGAGGAGCCAAAGCAGCCTTGTTTGGGAATTGTTCCAAGGTACAGCTAAAACTTTGGAACTACACTCCATGTAAGTCCACTCTAGAGTCCAATAATAAAAAAAATATGGAGTTGAAAAAGTGCCTAAGAGATTATTCTTAATAAAAGAGAAAATCCTAATCCTGGAAGAGCTTGTCGAACACTCTCAGATAAATTCCCTCTGATTTGTAATGTGAAACGACTCCAAAATTGCATTTATAGTAATTGTAATTCTACTAAAGGTGATCATGTTTGACTTTTTTTCTTTTTGCACACTCAGTTTGAACTCTTAAGCACTTTGAGCACTTGTGCCTCTTCTTGATGCCCTCAGAGGAAATAAGTTTCTGCTGTATTAAATTAGTGAAGAACATATTGTAGAACCACTTAATAGTCACTGACCTTGAAAGGGAAGTGCATATGAATGTTTCCCTGCTGCATTGGTAATTCAGATGGCGTTTAAACAAGAGCACCTTGTTTGACACATTGTGACTGCAGATGTGTGTCCAAGTGCTTCAGCGTGGCATCAAATGACAAGTGACAAGCAAGCAGGGAAACATTAGTAATTATTCATGCATCTTCCAGGACCTGTGAGTAAGGTGATCAGCTTTTGTTAAACAGAATACAGCAAAAATGTTGTAAATGTGGCTTTTCATCTTTAATGCGCACCTTCATCAGTCAAATAAATGTAATTCAATTTTCAGTTTTCCAGTTTCTGTAATTAAAGGAGGCCACACGGTTATTGTAAGCCCAGAAGCCCCTCTTCTGGCTTTACTCGGTCTTGATAGATCTTCTGCATAGATGGTCAGACACCCGGTGCACCAAGATAAGATAAAGAAGGACTGTGAGTAATACAAAACTAGTTGCCCAAGAAACAAAATATAGATTTGGAAATTAAACGACAAGTCCAACAAGGTTAAACTTTTGTATTTTCTTGCTGTAAATAATGCACACCATGTTTTGTAGAGCTGTTCAATGCAAACAGCTACCTGCTTCAAACGAAATGCAAACCAAGATGGCATGATTGGATGCTTTGTTGTCATAAAAACACTCTTTATAGCTGCTTTTATTAAAATGCTACATTATTTGAATCTGTGCAATTTGCCATCCTTTGCCAGAAGATGTTTATGTGTAGTTCATATTTTTCTTTTATAGTTCAAAGCACATAATCGCCTCATGAGCCGAGATGAACGGCATACACTGACCAGGCGCAGAAGAAACGTAACGAAAGCATAACTCACTGTCTGCCCAAAGATTTCCTGTCATGTTTGCTTAAACCCTGAAGACTGTTTCCTAAAAATGATTAAACAGAAACACCAGCCTCGCAAAGATTTCAACCTCTGGGCTAAAAACTTGTACCAAAAAAAAAAAAGAAAATAATAATAATGTAGTTTGAGGAGAATGAGAATAGTGTCTGCTTGGTGGTGAATTTTCTTGCAACTTTTTTTTTTTGCAGGTCAAGAGAACACGATGTACTAAAAGTGTTTGTTGTGACTGAACCTGAAAAGACTGATCGCCCTGAACACACAGGTGAGTCTCACTGTTCTTGCTGTCTCCTAATAACAAGGATCCTTGAAATGATGGATGGTAGTACGACGTTAACATCAGACATTATGAAGTGTGAGCAATGCCTGCTGGATGAGAAGTCAAGTAATCCCTCAGAATATTTATGGTGTTTTATACCAGAAGGGATCTGACATTTTTATTACATTGATTCACCTCCATGTAATCTACTGGAACAGAAACATGATTAAAATTTTAAAAATCAATCATGCATTTGCCATCTACAGATGTCTGCGTGGCGTCAGGGCAAAAACACATGAAATAAGTGAAAAAGATGAGTCTCAGAGATCAATACTCAAACTGTGTTTGTCTTTGAGTTAGCTGGACTCTTCTTTCTATAAATTTTAAAGTTAAACACGCGTAACCATCAGAGAAGCTGCGTCATTTCTCCATTTGATTCGCCTGCTGCTGCAGCAGTCACTCCCATGAGGAAAACATGTTGTGCCCATACTGCACTGAAGCCATTATCTGGTCTAGCCCTGAGAGCTTTAGAATAGAACAAAGTGAATTCAGCCTGCAGAGACACAAAGTCCGTAAGAATAATGATTACTTCCTATGACATATAGCTTTTGCAAAGTGCACATTTTCTTGGAATACATAAAACAATGTGAGAATAGGTGCCCATACCAAACCAACTCCGACATAAATAAATAAATAAGAAGTTACACGATCGAATTAAGTAAATGAAATGACTCAGTGGCTGCCCTGCATAATGAAGCACTAATATAAGGTATTGAAAATATTGCAAAGGCAATGGTGCTGAAGTCTTTGCCAAGCAATAAACTACTTATCAGGAGAAAACAGAGTTAGCAAGAACTATTGTCACTTTTAGAAAGCATGAAAAGACAGCCTAATGTGTTTTAATGAAACTCTAAAAAAGAACCACTTTAAACTTTAAAGGGTAGTTTAAGCAGTAAAATGAGAAATGAAATAAGTCCTGAAATATCTTTATATTGCTTTCTAAAGTGCACTGGCTGTGCAGCAGAACTTTGTGAGGGTGTGAATCTAAGTGAAAAGCTCACACGTTAATAGCTACATTTCCTTGACTTTTCCTATTTTCAGATTCAATCTTCTATTTTCAGGGGGGAAACTGCATCGGTGTTGAAAGCCGAGGTGATTACTTTCGGTATCTGTTTGCATCTCCCAATAATGATGATGATGACGATATCTGGAGCTTAAGATGCAGCAAAAATACTGCGTTATGCAGAGATCCAGATCCAGTCTGTGTTAATGAGATGTCTCCTGCACCCACATGCTGCTGTTTAATTTGCAGAAACCTGCATGCTGCCGGTATGAAGATGGCCAGTCCAGTCATTGTGTGCATTATAGAATATATGCAGCTTTCGACGCTGAGTGTACCACTAGTGAATGTCCAGCTGTGCGGCGGGCTCATCCTCCCTGAGGTAGTTACACGGAAAGGATGATGCAAGTGGAGCAAAATATCCGCATTACCGACATAGCCTTAAATGCTGTGTTTTGTCACATTTTTAATGATCGTGCCCTCACTAAGCTCAGGTTGCGACGTATCAGCGCTGACCCTCGTGGGCTGAGCTCTGGTAACACCTTCCAATCTGTGTTAATGAGATGACTCCACTCCGTCTACGGGTCACGGTGATATTTACAGAAACCGTTGTAGCGGCAGAGATCCGCGCCTCCCTGCGGTGCACCCTCGCCTCATTTGCATAGCTTTCAGACTTCCCTTCCTCACTCTCCCTGTTTCATCGCTCTCGCTGTGCTCCTCCATGATCGACAGGCTCCTTCACACTTCTCTCCAGTTTGTGTCGCACATGTTAATTAAAGCCTCTAATTAGCTTCCCGTACTAAAAGGCCGCATTAAATCAGAGTTGGAATGGCAAATGATTCCTGGCATTAGCATAATTGTGTTTTTGAAGTGTAAAGATTCGGGCATTGGGGATGCTAGCACGCGTTTTTGTTTCAATGATTTGTTGTGTTTGTGGCTCAGGGCCCAAGGGGCCGCTGGAGGTTGGCTGGGTGGGTTCTGGGGCCTCAGGACCCTACACGGGCCACACACTAATGAGCCCCGCTACTCTCTGATGAAGCAGATACAGGAAAAACAAAGCTGCAATGTAATACCCTCAGGTGCTCCTAAGAGTCCGTCACAGCAGAGTCTGCTATATGTGCAGAGAAAGTAACAGATAGTGAACCAGCCCCCACCCCCTCATAACAATTGCATCACTCTAAAATTGCAAATCACATTCAGAGGTACCTCAGTGCTTACAAGCTGTGTACGTAAAATAGCACTTACAAATGAGTCATCGGCTTCATAATTGTATGAAATGCTCTAAATCACAGCGGAGCTGACAACAACTTTCAAAAGCCATTGATTCGGTCTGTAATGATTTTGTTCTGAACAACTACAGTTTATTAATGTTCTCAAAAGTTTAGCATTTTATAAAGCAACTTACAAAAAACAGAATTTTAATACCACACACGGTGGTTTAAAGTGTAAAAGAAGCAACTACAAATGCAGCAATGAACTGCGAGGGGGAAGTCATGGGTGTAAATGGCAGGATTTAGTTGCTATGAAAACAAAGAGAGTGACAAACATGCTAGCAAAAATACATCTGCAAATTTTTGGAGGTTGTAATTTGGGGTTTTATTTAAACGTGCATCCTGACCAAGCAGAAAAATTAAAGTCTGAAAAATTAACCAAGGGGGCAGCCAAAAACTGCAGTTCCTCAATTGGCCACTTGAGGCTGACTCCCAAGAGTAGGTCAATCCCCATTGACTCTTATATTAAAAGGCACAGCTGTAACAGTCTACGACAGATGGCACTCAATATAATGACTGTATGTGGGGTGAATTTTTTTGTTAAAGGTACTCAGTTAAAAAATATTAAGGCATAAAGTTATGAAATATTGGAAGCACCTGAGGAGGAAAAAAATGGGTGACAGCCTAGTGTGCTAGGCTGCGCTACAACAAATAACTATTTCATTGCTATATTTGAAAAATTAATTTTTTCAAAATTAAAAAAGATTTTTTTCCTGTTTGATTGAAATTATAGTATTTAGTTTATTTTACTTAACACTCATTAGAAGTTATATGTGTCCGTTTCATTTGCTAAATTAGCCTTTCTACCACACGTCCATAAAGGGTCAGTTTTATCCTTTCTGCAGTCTAAGCAGAGGTGCCCAGACCCCCCTCTCCCCAGCCACCTCCTGCAGCTCATCTGGGGGCACACCAAGGTGTTCCCAAGCCAGATATAATCTCTCTATTATGTCCTGGCCCCGCTTTGGGGCAAATACAATCAATTCAGGATTCAAAAACCTAAAGGGCTGTGAATAGCCATGTCAATCTTTTATATACAGTTTTATGGTAAGCGGCCTGCTTGAAGTCCAGGTCTCCAAAATGCATTGTTGAAATTTTAGAAAATGTGAGTCCCAGTTATTACATCTGTCTTGTGGGAGCTGTAGTTCCACCGTAATGTGAGAACATATTGTCAAAAATAAAACTATATATGTCCGTCAGCTGTACTCAAACTGTCCTGTCGCAGGAGAGTGATGACTTCAGAATCCACTTCCTTATTAGTGTTAGACTCTCATGCCCCTGGTCATGTCCTCTATTATAGAATGACATATTTGGATTTACAAGTGATTAGTGCTGTGCACATCGTCAGCTATCAAACATTACTGAAGCTGTCAGCATCCCATGAATCGTGCCTTGGGGTAAACATGATGTACTTTTCAGGAGCTTCCTCTGGGTGAACTCGCTCACTGCTTCTGTGGTGAAATTATTCAGGGTGAACTCGTCTACCCAAAGGCGCAGTGGTGGAACGGTGACAGTTTGGGGGTTGTGTGATAGCTGAGAGTGTTGTCATATGAGTTATTATTGAACCAGCCAGACATACCACAATGCAGCACATTCCCGCTCTGGCCTTGATTCTGCTCCAGGCATGAAAACCCATTAAGATGCATTGCAGAAAAGTTGAAGAAATGATGTAAGGAAGAGGCAGCAAACAGAATTATTACCACTTCTACACAAGGCTGCCTTTAATATCATTAATTCTAATTAAACGATTTTTCTGTCAGTAGTCAAATCATTTCTGGGTTTTTTTTTTTCTTTCTTTCTTTCAAGACCAGTGTTGATTACACAACGGTATACTGCCACGCTCTTGAAGTGACGGATGTAATTACGTGGAATGATTTTTTTTTTAATGGCTATAATATGCATTTTTACTTTTGAGAGAGAGAAAGAAAAAGAAAAACATTTAAAAAAAAGACGGAAAGCAAGAAAAAAGACAAACTCAGAGAAATATGGAGGCTGCATGCAGCGCCAGACTCTGTTTGGAAGTCTAACATTCATTATGTCTGTTTCACTGGTGCTGTTAGTCAGAGCTTAGTAGGAGATCGCAGCCAGCCAGCTGAGGAACCAAGGGCACTGCCAGAGGCTTGATTTACACAACAAAAAGACATTTCACCCTGTGTGACCTGGACAGGACTTTAACATTGTTTCTCAAAGTTTTGCCAAGTTTATGTAGTTGCAGCTGCCAAAAGGAAACTTCACTAGTACGAGCTGTGAATGTTGGCCGCTGTGCCCCCACTGCATCCATCTATTCTTGCTGCATCTGTGCTGATTGCAGCTCTGACTTCTGTCAACAGGTACACGAAGTTTGAACTTTACTTAAGCTGCAAAAAGACACTGAGGTCTGCCATTATAGAGGAGTCAAGAGATGTTACTTGGCATTGTGCAGAGCAGAAAATAACTAAGTTCAACCCAGTGATTGCTTTTATAAACAACAGTAATAAACCAAGGCACAACGGCACCACGCAGCTCGCAAAGCACAAAGCATGTAATTATATCATTTCTGAGAATGTGGTTTCCTCTCTCATCCTATCTCTTCACTTAAAATTCAAATGTGTTTAGAGTCTGAAGAGTCTGGTAGAATATATGAAATAGCACAGGTATCGTGTTATGAATGCGTGCCATTGCAACATATTGATGGACCTGTTGATATCACTGTTTTTATTTTTCATAAATAACCTTTAATGGCATAAATAAATGCAACATGACTAAGAGGCGTTGGCTTGCATCAGCTAATATACTTACAATAACAGCGCTGGCATATGTAGTATTTGACGGGCAGATTGTCTTAACACTTGAGAATATCTTTAACTTTTCAGGTATTTGGCTGTAAACATCCATCCATTTAATTCCATTTAGCCAAGTCATATTGGCCTATCTCAGCCGTCTCAGGATGAGAAGCAGGAGGGGTCTCGTCTCGCTGTCATGAACAAATATGACACCTTCAAACGGGTGACGCGTGCTTTGGTGTGGTTGTGGCCCTTCGTTCAGGTGCCGCCGCTGACACCAATCAGTATATGATTGTGGCAGTTCTTACCGCCAGTTTATATCAGATTATACAGAGGGAGATGTTGCAACAGTTTGAAAAGGTGAGGCATTCTGGAGAGGGGAGAAGAAAAAAAAAAACCCAGCACCTTTTTCTACATCAGCGCTGATTTGGACCAATGTTGAAGTGCAGAGGTAATTTCTGGGCAGAGATACTTCCAAACGTAGAGGAGTATACTGCAGCTGTGCCACTGTTTGCTTGCAACACGTCCAATCTGACAAATATAATAACACAGAGAGACAGACTCAGATGGGTACACAGTCACACCTATGGCCATTTCAGAATCACCAATCACCCCAACCTGCATGTGAGAACGTGCAAACATCAAAAGGAAAACCAGTGGATTTGAACCATTGCTTTGTAATGAGGGTGCTTACCACCGTACCACCGTGCCCCTCGTGATGCCAGCAGCATAAGTTATTGCAGGTTTTTTTTACCAAGCCAAGTTGTCTGTCCACTTAGTGTAGAGATATGTTTGTCGAACAAACAAAACAAAAAAAACAATACAAATGTCATCTTTATTGCGGTGTTAAGAGAGCAAATCCGAGGACTAACGGAGTCATGAGGGAGCCATCATGGTGAGCAATTAAATTTTAATATTATTCAGACTGAACCAAAATAGCACATTGAGCCAGAGTGCTATCTGTAGAATCACACAGGTAATTCAATAAGAATTGTTTTTCCCCTTCCAACAGCAGTTGGCAACACATAAAAATCCAATCACCTGAGATGTTTGTGTTCCAAGAAACCTCTCATAATCTGCTCCACCTCTCTGACAGATGGGCAGTCGTTAAAGCGTGAGTGTTACATAGCCACAGGTCTGTGTTTCAACATTAGATTCTTAGATTTCAAATGAGCCATGATGTGCTTACAGGTGTGCATTTATTGGCTGTTTTACAGCTGCTTCAAAAGTGACTCAGCTACCCAGAAGTAAGGACCAAAGCAATCTGTTTAGTCACTATAGGAAAAAAACAGATCTGATTTATAATGTAAGGTTCACTTCTATTCTCCTGAGATATTGAAGCTATTTTACAAAAGAGTCAATTAATCAGCTAAGTTCAACATGTAGGTTGTTTATGTATTTAAAAAAAACAATAATTGTCTTTGGTTTTAAAGGTGTTGTCAATAACATGCAGGCATTGTAAAGTGAAATGTGGGCGTTCACCTATAAGAAGCATTGACAGACAATCTAGATAAAAAAAACAAGCCGATGGCAAGATGACAGGAGCAAGAATAAAGTGATATTTTAATTTGAAAAATCCCAGCACCTCATTTGGGTTGGGTGGAGCTCCAAACACCAGACAGAAATATGGCGAGTAAACACTCACGCACACACACGCACGCACACACTCTCGTGCTTTCTCTCTCTGCAGCTCTGATTGAGTGCAAGTGTCTGCGTTGGCGGTCAAGGTCAGCTGATAATGGGAGAGATTGAGGACAGGGTGAGGCGGCGGGGGGGGGGTCGGCAGCAGTCTCAGGTAATGAGATTTACGACCCTGAGCTCTCACTGCGCACCCCCCTCACACCCATCCCACCCCCCCAACCCCTCAGCTAACATGATTTATAGATCTAATAGTCGTCAGCGCTCCCGCCTAAGATAGAGCCTTCACATTATCACAGAGGGAAAGTCATCCGTTCAAGAGGGCAACAACACAGAGACAACTTCTTAGATGTTTCTGCATATGTTTGTACGTGCGTGTGGCATGCTAATGCTTCAATGCATGAAGACATCAGCGTGTGCACAGATACCTTATCTTTAGAGCAGCAATAGTTTATGTTTGTATACAATATAACAATGCAAGACAACAACAGATCATTGGACGATGTAAGGCATCATGTATCTTCAAGGGGTTATCACAAAGCTTTTCACCTGAGCACTTTTGGTTTTCTGGCTCCACTTCTGTTTTGGTTTTAACACTACATATTCAGAATTAACTAGCAAACAGTTTGCAACAAGCTGATGGACATTTACTAATGTTGATAAAGAGCCACATAGTGGGTAGATGCCAATGCATAGCTCATTATAGGACAAATATTAGCCTTAAAATTCAGCTATTCGACTAGATAGGCTAAATCATCAAAGAACTCCATTTTATTTTATTTTATTCATTCTCTTTCTGTCAGTTTTTAAACTTAGTGGTCGTGATTATTCTAAAATACTTAAATGTATTTCGACCAAAAATGTTTGTTTTTTTTTTTTTTTTGGACTGAACAAAATCTTTCCCTTTCATGACAGTCACCAGCAGCAAGAAACATAAAACTTAAGAAGTCAATAAGTTAACTAATCCTAGCCAAACTAGGATCACCAATTACCCTAACCCAATGCATGTCTTTGGTTTGTATGATGAAGCTGGGGCACTGGGGGGTTCAAAATCCCAGCCCGGTTTAGAACCTAGGTCCTTCTTGCTTTGAGACCATAAGTCCAAGCTCATTCAGACCAACACAAAAAATGACCACCAACCTCGCTAAATTGGGAAATTTCACAGTTTTCTTTCTTAAGCTGCTTCCTTGCCATTTGGCAATTTCAAGCAACTACTAGTGAAAATACTGTTGGCAAATCAAAGTGGGCACATCCCGAGATAAACTTGTCTCATTTAGAAGTAATTATCAATGTCATTGCAGGATACTAATGACTGACATATGGCAGGATAGCAAATACGTTAGAGGGTTACCTAGGCAACCAGAGCATGGAACATCCACTAGGGACCAATCATCAGTATCAAAGAAACTGATGGTTTAAACTTTAAAGCACCTTGAGGCAACTGTTGTTGTGATATGGCGCCATATACACAGAATTGAATTAAATGGTTGATAGTTACGTGAACGCAGGTTTAATTTATTGAACTGTTGTATGTCTTTATATCAATGTCAGCTCAATAATCTTATATTTCCAGTCGGTTTTATATCTTCCACTGTTACGTTCAAAGCAATATTGTAAAGTAATACTTAATTGCGGTCAATAAAAATGCAAGATGAGACGATCTAAACTGTAATTTTTTTTCCATTAGCAACATAATTCCATTAAACAACCTCAGGTTTTCATTTTCATGTCTACCAGTAAACAAGTTTTGAAGCTTAGCTAACACTGAACGCAGGTGTTCAGAATAATACTATTTGTTTGCTCAACATAAACAGTGTTGAAGAGATAATAGTCCAATTTAAATTATAATTAAAAACCCAACACAAAAGGCAACTAACTGCCACACAGAAGTAATGGGATTACTCTGTCATGCCACCCCGTACGCTGTTCTGCTCATGTTATAACACTCTAAACAAAATGACAGTCAAGTGAAACAGCACACAAGCAATGCTATTGTTCCAGTACACTGCACAAGCCAGCTGAGACACTGCGGCGGTAAAGATGGAAGCCATTGAACTTACTGCTCATTACCAGTACAACCTCTCCTGGAGCTGCAAAACAACTGAGGCAATATTTAGTGTCTGTTCAGCTGTTTGCAAACTCTTCAGCACAGGAAAAAAAACAAAACACCCAACAATATGGTGACAGCCAGATTGCCTCCCAATAGATGTGGTGCTAATATTTGCACTAGGCCGGCTGTACGTGTTGAAAAATATGGTGGATTGGATTTCGAGCACACCCTTACACACATAAACACCCCCCTTCAGTTGTTTGTTCTTACGTACTCTCCCATCTTGGTGTATTTTGAGAATTAAACCAATAAGCCCCCCTGCTAAGCCCAGCCTAGCAGTTATTGATGTGCTGCCTTATTATTGTCTGGAGTTTATTCTGTTCATATTCACTGTGTCTGCCTTTGTGCCAAGAAGCAGTTACTTTAAACAGGCTGACACAGAGGGGCTCAGAGACACACAGGCAGCTGTGGAATTTCAGGCAACAAATATGCTGCAGAAATCACATTAATCCTCTGATAGCATTTTTATTAGTTCATGCAATTGTTTCAGGACACAAATACATATTAATGCTTTATTTTGTAGAACAGAACAAAATTAAAGGGGAATTTTCAGCTAGAAAAGGAACATTACACCCAATCATGATAAAGGGGACTTAAAACCAACACACACTAATGGCTTCCCAACAGCTTACACTGATCAGCTGTGTGCACACTCAGTGAATCCTTAATGAATTTATTCATGTTCCATTTTCTGGAAATTACAGTTTTGAGTTAGTTTGGATACAACTGCACTGAGAAATGAGTACAACCACACACAAAAAATGCAATTTAAAGCCTCACCCTGCTTCCTTTTTATCACCTCATTTTTCATTTACTATATTTTTACTTACAGCAAAGCCACATTTGGATGAAGTGCAACCCAAAATGCAATCAAATGGCTCTTAATTTTCAGCCTCAATAAGCTTTTGTGCTTATATTGATACATACAGTACATACATTGATGGAGAAGCAAACAATGTATTTGAAATGACTAAAGACAGAATACTAAACTAAAACACTACAACAGTCTTCTGTACCTGACCAGATATACAGACATTTACACTGCATGTCATTACACTGAAAATTGTGGCTCCATTGCATAGTAGGCTACACATTTGCTTAATAAGTGAAAAATCCACAGTTTGATCTAAGAAAGAGACATTATTCCCTGGGGGGCAGGGGGGCAGGAAAGGCATTCAGTGTAAAAATCTGTAGCCACTGTTGGCTTTTTTACTATCACACTGAAAATTACACACTCACCCATCAGTTTGCCTGACACTGAAAGAAAAAAAAACAAAAACACTTTTATACTGACTCAAGTGCACAATAAATGTATGTGCATACACTGAAAACTTTAATACAGCAGTTGCCAACCTTAAGAATGTTGCCGGTCATTATGAAATTGAGAATTTTTTGATCTCCTGACATGTTTTACTTGCTTTGGATGATTCCTTATTAACAGCTTCTTCTAGCCAGCTGATAGGCACAGCTCATTTTTGACTTTCCCCATCAGTGACAAAATGTAAGATGTGCTCTGGATCAAGAATAGAGCAAGTTAGCAAAGAATAATATGTAATTAATATCCCAAGCTTTGTTTGATTACCTCTGATGAGTTTTTTTTTTTTTTAAAGTAGATATTTAATCTGCCCGCCTTTCACGCTATGACATCTCCAATAGGCTCAATTCTCCCATTAAGTTAGAAAAGCATATACCGTATATCTTCCAATAGTAGCCCTGGCGTTTATTCAACAAAATAAACTAAAAGAGACCGACAGTTATTGGAGACCGGCTTTTATTCCCTTCTCGGAATTGTCACGGAAGTGAGAGAGAAAGAGGACCCGGGCGTGGTTTTTAGACTGAGGTGAAAAGACAGTGCGTTTATTTGCAGTGCTCCAAAACATATTCCAACAGTTCACAAATAATGCAGTTCCCAATTATGCTCCTCCTTTGCTCCCAAGTGTCTCCTTGTCTGTGGTAGCCCAGCACGAGTGGTGCTCCCCAAAACTTCTCTCCGCCCGACTCTCCTCAAGAGGAAGTAAAAGACCAGAAAATCACAGTTAGCAGGTTCGCCATCCAACAGTTCCAGTTCAGTGTAATAACCCCACTTTGCATCCAGCTTAAATGCTGCTGGTCGTAGATGACGGCTGATTGGAAACAGCTGGCCGAGTGAAGAGAAGCGGGAGGACCGACGACAGCGCGAGGGACTTCCGGGTCAAACGTCGCCCGGCTACTATTGGAGACAGGCGTCTATTTGTCGTGACATGTTTTCAAACCGCCGTGTATTAGAAACAGGCGTCAATAAGAGACAGGCCACTATTAGAAGATCTACGGTAAGAAAATGGATGAGCTGATGTTTTATTTCAATTTTAAACATAGTGACAAAATTTTAAATGAACATTTTTATAATGACAGTGAAAAGGTTCACACTTTGTGATAACTGCTTTAAATAATACCATCCTGCTGGTCATCATATCCAAATATGCTGATTAATATAGTCCCCAAAGAATGTACCATTTAGCCCCGTTTATGTAAAATACTAACATCTTCAATGTCCAGCTGTTTTAGGACCATGTCTAGCCTTTAAGAGTATTTTGAAAAGGAACTAACATATCATTGTCATGACTACTGGAAAATCTTCACATTCATATTTTTGGGTGTAGCATACACATAATAGCTAGATTGTGCTTATAAATCTTTACCTATCCTCTTGCTGTTATAATGCAAGAATGTGTATTATCGCAACACAAGGAGTTCTTATCTTGTTTAAATGTAGTTTATTAGATGCCTAGTAAGGCACACATTATCTCTGAGAAACAGCCCAGAGAAAGAAAAACACAACAACAAAACTTTTTGCTTCTAAGACTTTGGATTTATACCTCATGGAGCTGACTCACTGGAAGCTGCCCGCCCCTGCACGCCTGTGAAATCACCCTGTATTATCTCCTGTATCATTTTATCTCATCACACCCAGTGTCTCAGTGTGGGTGTGTGTCGGTAATCATGTTCACAGGGAAGTTTGTCACTTTGAAAACAGGTTGGATAAGAGGTGCGTTCAGGCAAAAGCAGATTTTGTTCAGAAAGTTGCTAATGCTGCTAAACTGAGAAAGGGGGGGACTTGCTTTTCATTACTTTAGAGGTTTGAATTATTTAAAGCCCCGCAAAGAAAGGGCTTGGATGCTCTTATTAATTTCATTTGTTTGTCGGCTACTCAGCTCTTTCACCTGAGGAAACCATGTCGGCTGCGGGGACAATAAATAGTGCTGTTCAAGTGCCTCAACAATTTTCAGCTCAATAGAGAAAATGCACTGTTGATTTCTCAGCGGTGTCTCAGCTGCTTTATTAGCAAAGAACTAAAGGCACATTTTTTCCCTTCTGTTTATTCCTCTGTCGTGAAAAAAAAAAAAAAAAAAAAGAAATTGTCTCTTGAGCTCTGTTCAAACTGTGAATGTCTCCTGGTTGCAGAAGCAATCAACATGCATGCCGAATAATAAAACTTCAGGGTGATTCAGAGGACAGCCGTGTATTGTCAGTGGATAATAGTGTCTGCTTGCTGTCTTTCCAATTCTAGTCTCTCCAACATCAGCCGATCTCAAAATGTACATTTCATGAGGATAAATCTGATTTTGCCTTTCAGAAGCCAGGATTTCAATTTTCAATCAAAGGTTAAAAACTGATTAATACACGCACACGCGCACACACACACACACACTGTAACAGCAACCACTTTTCTCACATACATTCAAACATGTACAGTAACAGCACTTCAATGCAAAAGCAGCTTTGTCTCAACACAGAGGAGGGCGAGTGTTGCCAAAGAGAGCTTAAAATGGCTGCTGAAAGTCAGAATACTGGCGCTGAACCAAGCCCAGCAGACGGTGGACAGGCTTGCGGTTGGATGGCTGGGTTCGAAGGCAGCAGCTTGTTAGGATGGAAATGGATTAGCGAGAGGCACAATGGGAGTCTTAGGCGTGTCTGTGGTGTTGTGTTAAAGCCCTGCCTACGTTGCCCGGGCTGCTAGACTCATTTATGCCCAGCGGTGCATGCAGCAGCCAACTCTCACACACAGGGCTTTCCTAATTGCCATGGTTTCTTCTGTGCTCGCAGCGACAGCCTTGATTCAGCATCCATCAAAGCGGTGAATTAACCTGCGGCGCCGCGCAATTGTTCTGTTCGTCACATGCAGCTGGAAGTGGAATTATTTTTCTGACACAGTAGTGTTACATTGTGGGAGGCACTGCGGAGAGTTTTACAGCGAGATGGAGAAATTTGGAACAATAGGCAGGTTTTTCTTCACCTGTGCACAGAATAGCTGAAAGGTTTCATTCCAAACTGGTAAAACTCTCTGTTTACCTCCACTGCCTTCAAAACACGATGACACCTTTAAGCATAGTTGAAGTTTATTTCACAATTAATACAGCTATAATTATTTTACACGTCACACTCTCTTTGCCCTTGTCACCTGTTGCAGAGATGAGTCACACAGAACACTATATTTGGACGACTAGCATGAGTTTCCTGCATCAATTCCAAGAGTTAATTTTGCATAAATCCATTTCAGAAGTTTACTTAGAGCTTGACTAAAAGCAAGCACAAAAATTAGCCTCTTGAAACGGGCATTAAGCGTCCAGTTCCTGGGATACATGACGTACAACACAATGGCGGATCATTCATGTTTTCCTCTTGTACATTTGCACCTGATTTGACACATTATGCAGGCCAATTTTTTTTTTAAAACCCTTTTTCCATCTCCACCTCCCCAAATATTAAAAAATGCATAAGTGATTGAAAGAGTTTGTGCCCACTAGTTGCTGGAAATTCTGCAGCACAACGTTGCATTGAAAAATGAGCGATGACTCCTAAGTAATTTAGATTTTGTGTTTTTCACAGCTGTATTATGTGCCCTTATTAAATGGCAGTCAGCAGAGAGATGACAGGAAATTAGGAGAGGGAGAGATGGAAATAGCATCCAATAAAACATGCCCTAAATGGAAGAACTCTGTAGTTAGCTTGAGAAACAAGTCCCACACAAAAACACACACACACACTCAAATCCACCCACACAAAATCATCAAAGCTTCGTCTACAGTATCATTAAATGATCTCAACGTTGTACTGTTGCGCGGGAACACACAGGGCTCTCACAGGGCAAAAAATATATAGTATTAGATAACTTATCAGTCTGTCATAGGACAGACATGTGTACACAAACAGGCCATTAGGAAGGACGTGTACTTGCTTTGTAGCCATGCTTCTTCACAGACAAGTGACTGTTGTGAACAGAATTGACCAGATACTTACCAGTGTACAACATTTACTCCTGGAGGACTCCATTAAAGAGCTTATTCCAAAAAAAAAAAAAAAAAACCCCACACAAAACTTCTAGATATAAACAACAAAAATGGCAACACTTTAGACTCTGCAATGTCTTGTGGAAAATTGGCATCAGTAGACTTGTGATTGACAAACCAGACGCATCCGATGACTAGTGAGGCAAAACATACCATCGGCACCGTTCCCACTTGGTGTGTCCAACATCTTCCACCAAGCACAAAACAAAAACTGTCTCAGACTCTGTCCATTTTTTGGTTGCACTTTCTGTTATTGCTCAATATTAATGCGGAAATGGCAGTGTAATAAGGCAGAAACGAGAAGGTAACAAATATACAAGTAATAACCAGGTAATATATTGTATCAACAATGTTGAGATGCACTCTGTGGGTGAGTTTAATTTGTAAGCTAGAAAAAATGAAGCATACTGAAGCTCAAATGTGGTTAATTCACTTTGTTAAAGCTGCATTTAAGACGTGATTATACAGGCAATAAAGATCTGTCCCATCTTATTATATCTCCTGATTATTTTTGCTTATGAAGTGAAACCAATGAGTAATAGCATAGTAATATATAGGTAACAGTATGATAATCTGTAAGTGTTAAAATAGTAACGTCTGGTCATTAGAATTTTTACATACTGGCTTTAAAGCGCTGGTTGTTTCATGATAATAAGGAAATACTGGCTTAATATATCGGGTTAATACAGTACTGTGCAAAAGTTTTGAACTCACTGTCTTTTCTTCGTATTTTTGCTTCTAAGACCAATCTTAATTCTGACTTCTTTTTTTTTTTTAATGGTCTTGGGAAATAGTTCTCTAGCTCTTTCATAATACAGTTCATATTACACTTTGACAGACATAAAATAGTATTTTTGCACAAATAAGGTGATTACCAAAGAGCTATTGACTGAAAAAAGGGTCTATTTGGGCGTGGCACACAGCAAGGAAACTGGACAAGTGTGGGACAAAAGGGGGAAAAATGACACGCCAAAAAAATTGCCATAGCAAATGGATATTATGGATATTTTAAATTAAACCACTGGAAGGCAAATGATTTATATGTAGCTATGCCATACATTAACGTCCTGACCATACGGTACTTCAGCTTACAGTAGCTGCCTTTGGCTAATAGAAAAAATGTTCTCTGAAAATGACTCAAACTTCACATTAATGATAACCGTCGGCTTTCAACACTACTCTAATCAACCTGTTCATGACATCTTTGCTTAACTGTTCGTGGGAGAGCAATTCATCTTGAAATATAAAAATAATATTATGAAATTATTTGGATATATAACCAAGGAGTAAAATCCAGCTTTAACTCAATGGATTTAAGCATGGTTGAATTTAATATGTTTAATTTCTTGGTAACCTTGTCTTTCTTCTAGCTCAACCACAGAATGTTACAGTTGACTATTTTGTAATTAAGTATTAATAACTTAATAATATGGACATTAATAAGTTATTATCTTCCTCTTTCTGTCTTATAACCCCACTATTACCACATTGTTACCGAGCAATAATAGGAAGCGCTACCCTTTTATAACTGGAGGGGTTTTTTTTTGTTTGTTTGTTTTTAACAGCGCTGTTGTCACTATGTCGCTCTGCGACACACACAGATGAGAAAATTGCAGACTTTAAAACATTTGTCACTGTTCATATACCCCTTAACCCTGACACCATGATGCATCTATTCATGCATAAAGCAAATGCACAGTTGAAAGCAAGTATATATTTGCCTTAGAAATATCACAGTAAGAAAGTGCATTTAAATAATAAACAGGAGCTGAGCTCTGTTGCTTTAAAATCAGGGCCCTGTTACTGTGTATCTGGATGCACTGTCATGACACAGTTAAAAAGAATGAAACCAACCTTAATATTATTAGAAACACCTGTGCAACTCCTGTGGAAAAGAGGAGAAGAAGAGGGGAAAAAAGCCTTTTCACACTCGTAGGCTTTAGAGTGTGTAATTAAGCCAACCCGCATGTGTTTGGACTGTGAGGAGAAAACTGGAGCACCTGGAGCAAAGCGAGGAGAGCAACACATTTCACACCCGAAAGTTCATCAAAGGAAAATCCAAAGGAAAACACCGCAGTAGTGGAGGCACTGTGTGACTGACAGGTGGTGTCTGGGAAGTGCACTGAACACACAGCATTCGGTTAGAACCAAAGATGTTGCAACAAAGAAAGATGCTAGATGTCACTGAGCTAATGGTAGCAAAAAATACACTCCAGTCAATCATTTCGACTAATGCCGGCAAAAGTAATTTCATATTTGCTTGTTAAAATGCGCCACCAAATGAACTAAACTAAACAGCCCTATCTTACTCCACTGTGCCAATGAGCTTCACAGTAGTGTACACACTCATAAAACACCATTAATAAATCACAATGTTGTGACACTTGGAGACATGTTCCTTCATTATAATGAACATGTTTTATTTAAAGTCAGTTCTGACGCTGATGCCGTATTTCCTTGTGTTTAAAGATTTTTTTGTTTTGTTTTTTGTAGTCGTCTTAAAAGATTTAGGCTTAGGGCTGAGTGCAATAGTGTTGCAGGTAGTGCTGGTGAAGGAGGAAAGCCAATCCAAAGAAGGCGGCTGTAAATGTTCAGAATCCAAATCTTTAATCCAGGCCGAGGTCATGCACGGGTAGGCAGTCAACGAGGCCAACAAACCAGCTGAGGGGACCGGCTAAAAGAAAAGAAAGAAAGAAAAGAAAACACAACAAATGCAAACAAGAAATTAGAATGAGAGTAAAGCCTTGGTAAGTGACAGAAGGATACAGCAGAGGACTGGGTGGAGTGATTAACTATTTAGGTGCAGAAAATTGGAGGGAAAAGGAGCAGAAGTGAGAAGAACCAAGGATTACAAACACAAATATAACAGAAAAAGTCTTAAGAGACAGGCACACACTCACAGCGTAGTTGCATTTGTACTTTTAATGCGTTATCTGGCTTTATCTATCCAGTCCATGTCAAAGTCAAAATACCCTGGTTTGAAAGTGACACATGGTTTTTGCGCTAAAAGTAGCATTGCCAAAATATGTTTCACGGTTCTAGCGCTGTGCAAGTGCAGCCTTGGCTAAATGAGGACTGACAGGCCCCTAATGCCCTCTGCAGCGAATAAATGGATAATCGAGAATCCTGTTGTGACGCCCCCCCGTCCTGCGCCTGAGATGAGACGCACAGACATCTGAGCACTCCAGTGACACTGCCAGAGATTGATTTTGTATGTGTGTTTGTGAGAGTGACAGAAAGATGAATTTATTCTAGTTTCGTAGTGTCAGTCACACTATTTACATATTCATTCCTCATATTATAATGCAGTGACAGCAATGTTATTCTGTTGCTGCCTCCATGTTGTCGGCTTTGCATTTACTGCAGACCTCTGATGAACAGGCAGGGACACGCATCAAGCTTAGAGCCCTCACAGTGTTATCTCTTACCCGCTCAGACATAAACCGATAAGATGAGAAGGAAAACCTTCTCCAGGAACAGACCTGGAGCTAATGAGTGCTAGTTGATAGTATTGCCCTTGTGGTTCTTGGTCAATTGGAAATTTGCAGATGTGCAATTCCAGCCTGGCCGAAGAAGACGGCGTAATATGATAGAAAGCTCTGAAAACTACTACTGAAAAGATCATATGGTTGGATAGAGTGGCTTTAAAAAACAGTGAGTCAATAAACTAGAGAGACATTCAACACAGAACATATTCAGTGTCCAGCAACTCTAACACGTTAACGCTGGGATTTTTGGTAACTTTATTTACAGATTCCATTACTTTCAGGTGGATTCTATACATTAATTATGTTGTTGCTCAAATTCTTATTGATCTGATCTCTTGGTATTCACTTTTTTCTTGTTTCTGGATTTTCTTTGTAATCCATGGTTAAGGTGCAGAATATTAAAGACTGGATCCATACTGAAGAAAAAAAACATGCATAAATTTGATTGAAAAATAAAACTATTTTAACATGAGAGTGAGTTTCTGTAGGGGTTTCTACAGGTCCCTGGAAAATCCCTCACTCTAACAGCGACCTTGTCTTTATATCTTCTCTAAAGAGGAAAATTCAAATGAAACACAACTCAAATAAGGCGATATCAGCCGTCTGATTGAATAAAGCTCAAGATATTCAAGTACAATTCAACAATATGACATAAAGCCAAAAAGATTTTAAAAATATAAAGCTTCCACGTTGCGCAAAACTTCTAAATTAGATCATATTGATGATGGACAAGATTAACAGAACACATTGAACAATTTGCACTTTTAGGTGGAAAACTTGGGAGAAGGGGGTGGGGTGTCTTTTCGAAATCAAGAAAAGGACATTTACTTTCTTTGGCCTGTGATTGAGAACGATAGAGAAGTGTAATGAAATAAAAGCCAGGCAGAGGAGATAGACTACTGGGCAAGTCACGTCCGTCTGCAATGCACTTATCAGGTGGGGATTTTCTGGAAGTGTCAGTCGGTATAGGAAGCCTTCAAGGCTCTCGGGGAAAGGGGATGCTGCGGTAGTGACAGGGCTATCTGCCTCTGACAGCCCAAAGACCTAAAACCGGATGGCTGGGAGAGATAAGGCTCTGTCGGCAGTGGACACACACAAACAGAGAGGACACGCGCACACACACATACACAGACAGGATGCAGGCGTACTTGCCTACACACAAACTCGCACACACATGCACAAACACACAGCCACAACACTGGCATTCACTTTGCATGAACAAATTCCCCATTGCCTGACCACTCGCTCATTCATTCACTCATGTGCACTGACACACGCACACACACACACACAGTGGCTCCCTGTCTGCCAGCCAGCGAGGCTTCCCATTAGCCGTGGTGCAGTGTGCTGGGTGAGGAGCGCTGGGGCGAGAGACATCAATTTGCTTCC
>VURO01011190.1:37215-47652 GCA_015108175.1 Pelvicachromis taeniatus
GCGGTAGTGACAGGGCTATCTGCCTCTGACAGCCCAAAGACCTAAAACCGGATGGCTGGGAGAGATAAGGCTCTGTCGGCAGTGGACACACACAAACAGAGCTGACACACGCACACACACACACACAGTGGCTCCCTGTCTGCCAGCCAGCGAGGCTTCCCATTAGCCGTGGTGCAGTGTGCTGGGTGAGGAGCGCTGGGGCGAGAGACATCAATTTGCTTCCTCTAATGCGCTCGCTGCCCCCACAAGACATATTGATTATTTCTTCCCCGCAAAGCGACAAATAGCAATTTCGGGGGCATAATGGAGATAGATGGTTGGTTTATAAGAAGCCCCCAAAGAAAAGTTGTAAGGAGGGGTGGAGGGCTTTGGGGGGATGGGGATGCTCTTCCTGTTCCCTCTCTCCTTCCATTCCCCGGTTTCTCTCTCTCTCCGTCTCTCTCTGTCTCTCTGTCACTGTGTCTCTTACCTTTTAACACATCCACCTTTCCCATGTCGCTGCCACTTTCGCACAGGAAAATGCAGTTAAGAGCAAACCGAATAAAGATGAAAATTGAACAAACAGACAAGCAGGGTGTGGTTTAAAACAACGAAATGGAGTCAGAGACGAGTAGATGAAGGCATAGCGGGGCTTTGGGGTGCACAGATGTTGAGGCGCGCCACCAATGCACATTCATTACGCGCCTCCTCCTAGGAGTGTCGCCTCCTCTTAATGGTTGTACTGCAGAGAGCAGCTGCTGCCGCAGTGTTTGCTGTGCTTCGCCATCCGTCTGTTACATCCACTTCATATCCCCCTTGTTAGCATCAGTGTGACTGATCCATAGGTTTCTCTTATGGTGAGATAATGAATATTTGATTTTCACTACGCTGCAGGCACACTCCGCAAAAGTTTGAAGTTCATTTTAAGTTCTGGGATGAGTTTGTGCTTTAAGGACTGGATTTTTATTGACATTTACAGTTGTATTATTTTCGCTGCCCTAAAGGCTGTTACACTTCTGAAGAGTCCTAGATAGTTTTTCCTTTTTCATTCAGTTGACAAGAAGCCTATATATATATATATATATATATATATATATATATATAAAAAAAAAATAATGTGATAATTTTTTTTTTTAAGTGGCATTTTAAAGCTTCGTTATGCGGTCATTTTTGAAAAATCACAATTTTTTATCTTCAGGCTGCTGTGGGTTCAGTTTGTCCTGATTTACTCGACTTTATCTGGCTGCTGTGCTGTACCAACAGCCGCTGTAACCTTCTCCTGCAGACGGCTAATAGTGCTCACATTTGGCACAATGTGCTGGCTGATTTGAGGTAGCTGATAACTGGTAGTTGTATAAGGCATTGTTGCTGCAGACTCCAGGCAATAAATGAGGTAATACATGTGCGCTGCTCATCACATGATGAGCAGATGGGAAATGTTGCTCAATAATCCACCAACGGGGACAACTTTTTTCCATCCAAGAAGATGTCTGCTCTTGATAAGCATTGAAAAGATCCATGATCTTGATTGCAGAAAATTAATGGACTTTTCAAACTGCCAGAAACCATACTGCTGATCTGACACATGTGCATGGCTTGGCTTGGGTTGTGTAGAATAAGCAAAAGTACACAGAGAGCCTCCTGAGCTGCTTCTCAGGTGAATCGATGGTTTACGATCAGGCACACACTACCTGAAGGAATGAGGTGAATGTGCGACTACTGGTAATTAAACTGAAAATTCAGCGGTTTTAACTATGTGTGGGTTAGCACAAGGATAATAATCAAATCAGTCATTATTGGGGAGGTCTATTTTGACAAGAAAACAAGTGTCTATAGTGGCATTAGGATTTACTTGGCTCTATTTTACATCTTCCCATGTGTTTAAACCATGTGTTTAAGAAGACAGGTAATCCAGTTATGGTTAATATTTAGTGTGAAGTAAGAAGTTATTTAACAGACCTCTTTCTCCAGACAGGCCAGTAATGAATAACCTTTTTTTTTTTTTTAACCAGAAAGAACAGATGCTACATTTAATCCTTGGGCCTCTAAAGAGCTTAAAAGATTCAAGATCTGTTTTATCCAAACATTGATGTTTTCATGTCCTTTGAAGAGCTGAGGCATGAATTCACTCTCAGTGGAAAGCATCTTTTAAAGATCTCCAGCTCCAGTTTTGTAAAATCACATCAACATATTTCGCTCAATATACCGCCCAAAAACACCTACTAAAAATTATGACGACCGTTTGAGAAAGGGCATCGTAAATTATGAGTCGTGTATACCATGTTCAGCAGAGCATTAACACGATAAGCTAAATTTGTGGAATAAAGATTTAGAAAGTGAAATTGCAGCAGAGGATTGGAAATCCAGCTACACAATAAAACAACTAATACATGCATGTTTCAGGTTAAATTGCTAGGATATAAGCAGACACAAATGTAAAGGACAAAGGGTAAAGGAAGGACATTTACTGATGGTGTAAAACAAGTGAATGTGAACTGAATGTGTGTATTTTCTTTAGTTTGCTAAGTCACAGTATTTAAGATTATAGTATTTGTATTTATATATATCTCCCTCTCACTCCAGGTTTCTTCCTGTTAAAAGGGAGTTTTTCTTTCCCACTTTCGCCAAGTACTTGTTCAGACGGGGTTGTCTGTTTTGGGGGTTTTTCTCTGTGTTATTGGATGGTCTTTACCTTACAATATAAAGTGCTTGATTGTGGTTGTGATTTAGTGCCATTTAAAGAAAACTTGTTATGAATTTAATTATTTAGCAGCTTTTTTTTTTGTTCAGCGTTAATTTCATTGAGATGCTTTGAGCAGTGACACAATGACAATGAAGTCTCTTATGTCTTTGTCTTATCTTGTTTCTTTCCAAAACAGAATCCATTAAATATTTATTTTAACATGCTGAACGTTACACAGTGCTCCAGTTGTACTCTACAGCATATACATAAAAGCGGTTCCGTAGAAAATGTATTACATTTATAAACGTTTTCATTTACAGAGATACTAGAAATATCTTTACAACATGCACCAGAAATTTGTCACCATCACTGGCAGATCTGTCTCAATAAAATCCAATAAGAAGAACATTGTTATGATTGACAGTGTATTAATGAACATGTGGATGCAGAATGTTATAATAGCAATGAACACACTGAAGAGTCTCTCCTGACAATGGCGCTCTCTTTGGCTCTTTGTCAGCCTGTGTAGCTGCCCTGCTATTTATTCTCTCTCACCACTTTCAACTGCTATTTTCAACAACAAAATGTTTTTTTCTAAAGTCCAAATGCGCTCCACCTTTTTAAGCACCAAAACACACACACACACACACGGCCTTGCTGTGGATCACAGCTTCAAAGGAGTCAGTTATTTCTCTCAGGAGCTGGCAAACACCAAAGACAGAAGTAAAATAAATATTGGACTTAGAATAAATAATCTGGTGTGAAGTGGTGGTGCATGTCCACCTGCTGCAGGATTTCATGGGTGGAGCTGAGGAGGTTTAGCTGTGATACAGAACACCGGACAAGGGTTCTGCAGGGCTATTTACATTCCACCTTCCCATGAACTCCTATGCATTTTTGTCTGTGCCATATTCACACCACATGCCATTCCTTGGTCACGTCCACATAGGCCATTTAGTAGCACATCTACTGAACTTCAGGCTTTTACAGCGATGAAATCAAATATTTTTAATTCTTGTTGAGTGCGGTCTAGTGGTCTGCTAGCTGTTCACTTCAATTCCGCAAAGTGTCACGGCAGTTTGTGAAATAGTCACAACTTTTAATCCACTGATTTATATTTGTGGATACAAATGTTCCATTGTTGTGTGCATGTAAACAAAATACATATATGCCACGTTTAAAAGGCGAAAAAAGTCTTGATGTTGACAACGCGGCGAACACTTTTTCTGCTCACACAAGAGACGTGAGTGCTACATACATTTTGTGTTATTGCAAGTTACTTGTCATTAGAAAGTACTCAGTCACGTTTAGGCCTTTAAAATTGAAACCGCTTTAGAAAAACCTTTTTTTAATTTGTTTTCTTGGGTGTCAGAAGACCGGTTTGGTTGTGGAATACTTGATAACTTGCAGACACAACTATATGCACACTTCCTATCAGTTACAGAAACATGATGACTGACACACACACACACACCCAAAAGGAAAAAACAGAACTATTCATGGCCGCAGTAGATAGTTTTGCCATGAGACTGGATTAAACAGAGGGCTTCTTCTGTTTAACAGTGGAAAGTTGAAGGTGTCGAGAGTCAGGAACTTGAGTTCGGTGCATGGAGTTGAAGCTGAAGTTTGCTCAGGAACACTTGTGTGTGGTTTTAGGTTGGTTGCCAAGATTCAGAAGTTGGTGAGCAAAGCTCAGAGGAAAAACCGTATGTCTTTTTGAATGCACAGGTGAGTGCTGGAACACTGTATTCTCTTGTTCCCCTGCCCTCTGTTTTTTTTTTTTTTTTTTTTTTTCCTTTTTTGCTATAATGGATGAGATTGTAAAAAACGATGAGGCACAGTGAAAGTTTTTAGATAAGTCGAAATGTGCAGGTTTTGTTGTAAATAAGGTGTGGGAACAGTTTTAAAAGGAATCTGCAGAAATAAATCAGAAAGTGAAGTTGGTGAAAGGGAACGTGTTTGAGTCTGCTTCTTTCTCTGTGGACACTGAGGACTATCCTGCCTTTCATATCACATCCCAGTGTTTTGTTCTCAGCCACAACGGAGAGCTTCTTAAACTTAGAACAAGCCAAAGAAGCGGCTGCACAAAAGTTGAGGCAAGGCGGAGACGTAGATGGAGAAGACGCCTTCATTAGAGGGAATGAGGTGAGCTTTAGAGAGGTAGAGAAGTAGAGTGCGAGTAAGAGTGGCGGTCTTGATGCTGTTGCGTACAAATTTTACTTCTTTTTTTCATACGTGGAAGGTTAAGAGTCTGGAGGTTATAATGTTTTACCTGACTTGAAATTAAATTGACGTTGCAGGCAATGCATTTTTGCCAAGAAAGCACAGGGCTTATTCCTAAAGTATCAATCGTTAAAATCTGCTGTCCTAAAGGTGCGGGCTTATGCCTGAAGCCTATCACCAAAGTTTGAGAAATGTAATGTATGGAGAGACTCTGCTGCCCCAAAGCCTGCTGGCTGAGAAAGTGCCTCAGTTTGGCAGGTTTTATTGCTGGACGTCCCAATGGCCTGGCTACCTGAGCTATTTTAAAATCTCCTCGTTTGGCCAGCGGATATAGCAGCTGTAGTAATGGGGCTTGTGGAGAAACTCCCACAGGTAAGTTGGCTGGCTGAGGAAATGGCACATCTCACTTTGCAGGGGAAACTTCATTAACTTTCGATTTGATGTCTTCTTGTGGATGTCATCTTTATTAATTAATTAAAAGGAGCAAACAACAGTTTATAACTGAGTGGATCCCCCACAGCCTGGCGAGCTGAGATGAGCCTTACATTTTATATCGCTAAAATGTTTAGCCTGAGGATGCAGTGGCTGCAGAGAGGGGAGCTCACAGAGCAGCTATAGCAGGAACGCCCACAGGTGAACTGGCTAACTGGGGGAATGACACGTCTGACCCGTAGAGGATACCTTGTTAGCTTCAGATTCGGCATCTTCCGGTGAGAAGATCAACTTTATGGCTGCAGCTGGTGACCAGGTGAGCGCGCAGGCTCTTGATGACTGAGCTTCCTGTTCATTAAACATATCCACCAATGCCTCCACATGTTGGCAGTTTGTCAAAACTGGCAAAGAAGAAAAGCGATTTCTTCAGCAGTTTGATTTTGTTTTTTCGTGACTTAATATTTTAGATTTCATTTTTCTGCTATCAGACTTTACTTGGCATGCATTTTGTTCCCAGCAGCAGCAAGAAAGTGCAGGTGAAACAAGTTTCCAATAACTCACTGCTTTAAGTGAGCAAGGCAGTAGTCTGCTAGGCAAATTAAATTTTATCAATTACGCCTGCGCTTTTTCCATAAACTGCTAAAATGTCTGCTGTGAGTCATGACAAAGATGTGGGTGTTGCCTCGCTGTCACACACTGTTGTGAGTTACTAGAAAGCTCAAATAGAATTGAGCCGTCATTATTGTCAGCAGCACCTGTGCTGTTTCTGAGTATGACGAGTCAAAATGTCTGTTTCCAGCCTAAAGTTGATCCTGCCTGAGGGCTTTTTCCTCATCTCCTGGCCTCCTAGTGTTTCTCTGAGTAACTAACCAAGCTATTCTTTGTGCCGTCATCTACGTTTAAAATATCATTTTCAGCCTCATTAAAATATTATTTTACAAAGTCAAAATGATGCCACCAGTACAACTACGTGAAACTGGAGAAACACCTCTTGGGCACACATATGTTCACTCGCTCGTTCAATAATCGAAATTCCACCCACATAATTATCACAAAGCAAAGGTCGTTAATAATGCAACACTGACATTTACTTTCAGGTTCGCCAACATTTGCAAACGTGCATATTTTTTTGTTCGGAATTATCTATTCCGTATTGTGTTATATTCAGTCAGCAGTGATTTTTGATTCAGGCCACAGGAATGTTTTTGCAGCCCGATCGTGTGAAATATTGCAGGGGAGGTTCGGGGTCTTTGATCTCCGATTTTTCTCAGAGAGCTGTCTTCCTCCTGTTGCTCCAGCCTCACTTTATCACAGTTCCCCTGAATATTTTATGTCTTCTTCTTTTCCTTTTTCAATCCACTCTCATTGTTTTGCAACCAGAATATCTTGAAAATCACATCTCATGTCCTTGTTTAAAGCCTAATTATCAATTATTCAGTGTTTTTGAGTGTGCGGCATGACTGACAGAGGAAAGTGAAGTTGTTGCTTTCCTGCTGTGGATGGCATGAAGCGAGCGCTCTCTGTTTCGTGTGTAATGCATATGTAACGCTGCTGTCACATTAAAAGAAAGCTTAAGATTTTACTTCACAAGTCATTAAATGTAGCATCACCACATGTGCTGCAAAGTTGCTAAGCCGGTTTTTTTTGTGTTTTGTTTTTTTTTGGGGGGGGGGGTAAATTTCACATAATTTCTTCCCTCCTGATTATTTACAGTTTGCAGATTGTATTTCAACAACAGGGGCAAACTTCAAATGCTTCCCAGCCTCATGAATGTGAATAAAGGAAGCGTGACAGCCCATTTTATTGTTTTTTAGCAATAATGGATTGCACCTTTAATTGTATGCAACAAGCCTGCAGTGGGCCATTAACCACAATAAATAATTTCCAAAGCTAGTTTGAAGAATTGCAAAAACTTTGGCTTTCATGCCCCTCCGCTGGCAGCCATTATCAATTTGGCTAGTTAAATGAAAGTAACGCAGCCATTACAAAGTGTAACAGTGGCAGGTTCTCTACTTGCATGATAACCGACACCCTTAACGAAATGGAATTTTTAAACACCCCAGACAATCCTCAGCAGACTAATAACGCCTCCTTCCCCAGAGATGCAGCACACCTAAATTATGGGAAGCAGCCCAGACAGAGGTGACACAGAAACGCATGTAAAATGAGCTTATTATCCCCGTTACTGTTGATGCTGCATGGCCAAGCTGTCAGTGATCACAACAGACATGTTATATACGTCAGCGGTATTACAGGCGCCGCGGCTGATAAGAGGAATGATGCACGGCAGTGATGAAAACAGACGGGTTAGATGGGGAGAAAAGAGGGAATGGATAGATGGAGGGAAAAGAGCGGCAGAGCTGTAGTTAGTGAGAGGCTGGTGGAGGACAGGGATGGAGTGAGGGTATCGAGTTGGAGTATAGGAAGGGTGAAAAGATGGGAGAAAGATAGAAGGAGAACATGGAGAAACAGCAAGGAGTGAGGAAAGGGTGGAAGAATGGAGGCATAGTGGAGGGGAAGAAAGAGGGGGAGATGAAGTGATGGAGGGGTTAGGGTGGTGGCTATTATCCTGCATCGATTTACTCCAGTCAGGGATGGCTGGACGCGTAATGAAGTGTGGGATCTGGGGGTTGCCGTGCGCACTTGTCTGCGCCTTATAGCTTTTTGGATGTATTGTGGGCTGATGTGTCACCTGTGTGTATTACATGCAGATGGTAAAGTTTAACCTGCTGTGAAAGCTCTCAATTTTTGAATTCATCGAACACATCATTAGACATGCAAAGATGTAGATAGAAAACCGTGATTATATTTGTAACAGTTCATGACAAAGAAACAAAATAGAAGCAAGAACCCAAATCTTCCTCTTTAAAGTCAGAGCTCAGGCTCAACATTAAAAGACATCTCAAACACGCTGTTGTTATAGTCTGTGTAAGAGCTGAAAAGGCCCGACATCATGAATGTGTAACATTAAAGAAAATATAGAGCTAAAACAAATTGCTAGTCGATCAACCGTTCATTAATTGGACTTTGTTTGCTTTGTAAAAAGCCAAAGATTAACGAGCTCCAACTAGAGTTAAAAAAAAACAAAAAAAAAAACCTCAATCTCTGCTTCTCTTTTACAATGTCATAAAAGTACTGGCAGCATTCACTACAAACAACAGAAGAAAAAGAAATGCCACTTTTCCCTCACAGGGATTTCTATAATAAAGTGTCTTGGAATAAGAACAAAGGCGGTTTCGTTAATTCAGAGCAAAACTTGCATCAGGTAAATAAAGGAAACAGGTACCAGAGGGGGGAAATCAATGTTACAGCTTTGGAAGAAAGAGTTCTACCTTTCTGTTTCCCTTCTCTCCCTCCACTCCCTTTCCTCTCTTCCTGCATCCCCTTTTTTTCTTGATTTCCTCCCCCTGAAGCCCCTCGCTACTTCTCCGAGTCTAATCCGCCGCTCGACATGCTCCCTCTTTGTTCCGCGACCCTGACAAGTTGTCTCGTTCCCTGCGCTCCAAGGACAGCCTCGGTGTACTCGGGATAATGGAATGAAATGCTGGAGTGATAAACCCCCGAGAATGCTGGGAGAAAACACAGGAGTGTGTCAACCAGGGTGATAACACTCTATTCTCCTGCGTGTCTGTCGGAGGAGCGGGGATTATGGGTTTACAGGCAGGCTCTGCCGATATGCGGCCTCTTTCTGCAGGCTGGGATGTTTACACTGGAAGGTATCATGGGTGTCACGGGGCACCAAAGAAATAGTCTTACATCTGTCTTACACAAAGGTCTTCATTAGTTTTTAGCTTTGCTTCACATTGTGGAATCATACCCTAGTGGACAGGTTATTTAAAGTCACCCTATCAAAGTTTCCTCCCAGGACATTCCTGGAGAAATTACCTGAAGGAGTTTGTTTTCTCCTCTTGCAGAGCTGCATCACAACCAAAGCACAAATGATGCTCCAGTAGTGTTGGTTCATGACATTTAAAATGTCTGGGGGGTTTTTTCTTATTGTCAACAAATCCCATGAAAAAACCAACAATAAATTGATCCAGCTAATTAAGAGTAGCCAAAGAGAGCCTAATCTTCCATACCGTAGAGCTCAGTTATTATTCTATTAAAAATAAACTCTTAAACCCCCAACCATAAGTCGCATCATTGCACTGGATGGCACGTTCCTTTATTATGAAGAACAAGGGTACTGTAATTTCAGTTTACTTAGTTCGTGCAACATCCTGCTGCTTTCAGTACTTATGCTCCAGAGTGTCAATCCACAGCTGAAAATAGTTCAAAATTGCAGTGGGAAGGAAAAATAATAGACAGTTGACCACAAAATCGGTGAAACTCAACCTTCCTGTGAGACATTTCTTTCCCATTTCTGGGTGAAAAAATTATAATAATTCAACCAACGATGCAAAAATTCTTACTTTTTGATATTAATTGTGGTTACATGTAGGTTACCTAAATAATTTACTTGAAAACAATGCATATACAGTTAATAAAAGAGTGTACATGTAGCAAGACCAAACTCAAGCTGTCTACATGAAAGCCTGACATGCTGTATGCCCACCTACCATCAGATCCACCTTCATAATGTCTCGGTAGGACAGGCAAAATTAATTCAGAGTTCTAGTGATGAACCACAAGGTAGACATTTCAATTTTTTCATGCGATCAATCCAGTTGGAAAACAGCTGGAAACCTGGAATTAGAAGAAATGTAAATACCAACATTTGACTGGTTTTCACTGCTCTTTTGAGCTGAGCCATGTATTTTCTAATATAACCAAGTTGCCTGTCTGGTAGATCACCAGTCTAGTGAAGACCTCCAGCTTCCACTTGTGATTTCAGACTTAACAGCATACTCAGATCCATCCTTTGCAACCACTTTTGCCAACGTCTGGGCTCTTTGTCTGTCTCTCTGACGATTACCCTTATGATTAGCCAGCAGTTTTACATATTCATTCTTCAAGCTGTGATTCCAACTATTATGAAATATTTTTTTTATTTGTTTTTTGTATTTTTAAATCTTTTGTTTTGATTTTTATTTTTTATTTATTTTTATTTTTAAATTTTTATTTTTAGTTTTTTTTTTGTTTGGTTGTAGTTGTTTTTTTTTTGTATTTTTGTGTTGGGG
>VURO01011190.1:59432-81021 GCA_015108175.1 Pelvicachromis taeniatus
ATCTCAGGGACAACTTTTGCTCTTATTGCTTGCATTTTTCGTATTATTCTCATCTTTTCACAGATTCCGTTGTTTTTGGGGCTTTTTGCTGCTTTGTCGTTCACATAATGAAACGCCGTGCAGCAGAAGCCTGCGTGCATATCCTGTAGAGGCTGATGGGTAGAAGTGTGGCGGCTGCACATCACTCCAAGATGTAAATTTAATACCACCATATGCTGATGTTTCCCTGCACCAGTGTTGATTAAATGATTCAGCTTTATCTGATGAAGAAGTAAAGTTTTCGCATCATTTGTCATGTTGCGGCGCGCTATCTCTCCCCTCCTGCTAATCAAATTTCTGTTCAAAGTGGAGCAAAAATAACAACATTAGCAGACTGTAGATGCTGAGGTCTTTTCCTTGAGCTGTGTGTTTTGCTTATGAGATATTTTAATTATAAATAGAAAAAGGAACGCACCAGACTTTATCAATGCAAGAAAGCATAAATTATGAGAGGAAATTAAACTAAATTCATTCACAGAGAACCAACTAAAGACGCACACAGACTGAACCCACAAACAAACAGTTTGTAGTGCATTAGAGTCCCAGCAGAATATACACAGAATTACTTGATTGGCCTCAAGGGATGTAATATCTACGCTTTAATTTCAGATACCAAGTTAGCATATCCTGTTACAAGCCATTACAAGGCTTTAATGCCAGGCGCTGTGTTGGGGATGGTGTTTGTTATGCTCTCATTTTATATCCTCACTTGTTAGGTTTTAGCTCTGTTTGAGATGCGATGAAAAGATTTCTGCTATTTGGGTTACAGCTAGGCTTTCTTGTCTTGCAAAATTTACTCCTATGATTAAAAATATTCAGTTGGAAATAACTTCACTGCATAATTCTCTTCTCTAAAGGCTGCTTCGGAATAAGCAGTAAAATGAGAGACACAAAGTAGATGTAACTAATTGCCTTCCCCCTCTGGGTGTGGAGTGTAATACACTGTTTTAAATGATTTTTTTTTTTTTTTTTTTTTTATAAAGCATGTATGCTCCACTGTGGCTGCTGGACAGAAACATTCATTTCTTCCTCTGGCTACGGGCTCATGCTCATACCCTCGCCAGTTAGAGAGTTACTTGTGGCTCAAGTTTTGCAATTTTCATACCAGCAGAAGTTGCCAAAGCATTGTGAGGTCATTAGTCATCTCACAACCTACTGGTTTCTGGACAGAAACGGAATACGAGATGAAATATGCCAATCAATAGAAATAAGGCAGAAAAAAAAAATGAAAACAGTCAAAGTGCAGTAGATTTCACTAAAAATACCAATACCTGCCTGTTGCCTGCTAAAAGCATACAGTACGGACTGCAGAATATCACGTTCGGGGGGGTGATGTTCATTTATGACATCCTCATTTCATATTCTTGCCAGTTGGGCATGCCTCAGTTTTGAGGTGTAATATAGCCCTGCCAAATCAGCGGTAGCCCCATTACTCATCCCCCTCTGTGCTGTCTCCTGGCTTGTGCTCCGGCGCTAATGCAGATTACAGGGATATATGAGGGCTATTTTGTTCGCTGCAGGGTGGAAACGATCACAGGCAACCCTCATCCCTCTCTGATGCACGACTCTACATCTGTTCCCCCCACGAAAGCCTATCTGGAGATCCATCAGAGCCAAGCCCTTATCAGATCTGAGGCTGGTACATCTATTGCACATCAATTATAAATGCCGTGTATAAAAAATTGGGTCACTCTATCAACACTTGCTCCCGATCCTCAGAGACATTGTTTAGTTAAGTGATTAGTGGCTTGACTTTAGATACAGTTTGTGCATGTTAAATGGTCCATTTATGATACATGAGCATATAGACGCAATGGCCTCCAGTGAAGGGGAATAATGTTACGACTAATAATGGCTATGCCGTAATGATAATGTGACTCAAACTTTCTTTGTGCACGGGGAAATAGGAAGGGGAAATTAATCAGAGAGAACCACACTTTTTCCGTCAACTTTCAGATCCTCAGTGGATCGAGTTGGTGAGATTTGTGCAGGTGGAAATCCACACAGGTGTGAAATGCATGCATCATAATCGATGAATCCATTTTTCTCTTGCCTGCAAGACAATCCGAAGTGCTAAATGAACCAAGCTGCATTATTCAAAGCTGAAAATCACTTGCAACGTAAATTTATTTCCAACTTGCTCCCTGACAGAGAACACAGACATATTATTAAAATTTCTATCTATTCTGTGACCAGGACACGTTCAAAAACCACACGTTTAATCTTTATGCAAGTCTCCCCTCATCTGTTGGGTAAATAGACCATTCATCATATTATTGGGCTTTTACAGCTTGACTGTTTGACTGATCTGTCTCTCAAACAGCTCCTCTCCCTGGCAGACCAATCAATCATTTTTCAATGAAGATGTCACAGCTCATTGTGTGAAGAGTTATCCTAAACAATTCTCCTCGCCTTTTAGACGATGAATTAAAAGTAAACCGTTTATTTTTGGCCATCAGGATGGTCAGTCCTCGTAGACATGTATGAACAAAACATATAGGTGCTCTAAGCTTTTGAGCGAAACATAAAGTTTTATCGATATGCTTTATGACTGTCTTGTTGAAATTTCCCACTTTTTACCTCAGCGGAGATGTTGGCAGGTGCAGAAACGTCGACGTGTGTGTGCTTGCTATTAACTTTTCATTAGGCGCTGTAAACTGCACAAGTCATCACCAAGAGGTTCCTACTTGGCATAATTGGTTTGTGGTTAATGCCTGTTTGTGTCGGTGGGTCTGTAAAATCACAGTTTTAGCTCTTTCTCGGGAAGAAGCACTTTTTAAAGATTTACAGCTTTTTCAGGCTGGAAGCTGAAAGTACACACACAACTCATAAAACTTCTTCCAGGGTGCATATTTTTCATTGCAGCTACTCGTAATGATCCCTAATTTAATCATTAAAACCTTACAATTGACTTAGTGAAAGACCAAACAGCTGCAGTGCATTAATAAGGATTTCACTATTCAGGATGAGTTCTTGTTTGAGCACACCTCTCATCTCCACTCTTCTTCTTTCTCTTCTGTTTCTGTGCCAGGGTCCTTCAGGATCCAGAGACCTACGAATGGGCACTGACGTCTACCTTCATCTGAGTGTAGATGAAAGATGCAGGGAATCACATATGGTTCCACACACACACACACACACACACGAATGAAGATCTTTTCCATCGCTGTTATCTGTTACAAGACTGCGATTAAAAATAAAAGAATATTAACCAAATAAACCTGTAATATACCTATAAAACTATTGACAACTTAATGTTATTGTGAGTGACGCATTTTAGTGTTATAGCTGGTTGGTATGAGAAAGTTTTTAAAGTGGGGTAATTTGATAATACACCATATTTTAAATGATAAGGGAATGATGTGAAATATAATGAAGCAAAAATATCAGTTGGAACAACAGAAAGACAGTTCACCTGCAAATATATTACCGTATATCTTCCAATAGTAGTCCCGGCGTTTATTCAAAAAATTATTCGGCCGGCCCGGCGTTTAAAAGAGACCGGCGGTTGTTGGAGACCGGCTCTTATTCCCTTAATTGTCACGGAAGTGAGAAGGAAAGAGGACCCAGGCGCGGTTTTTAGACTGAGGTGCTCCAAAACATATTCCAACAGTTCACAAATAATGCAGTTCCCAATTCTGCTCCTCCTTTGCTCCCGAGTGTCTCCTTGTCTGTGGTAGCCCAGTGCACGAGTGGTGCTCCCCGAAACTTCTCTCCGCCCGACTCTCCTGGAGAGGAAGTAAAAGACCAGAAAATCACAGTTAGTAGGTTCGCTAGCCGACAGTTCATCATACGCTCACAGACTCTACCAGTTCAGTGTAATAATCCCACATCGACGGTCGCCGCGCATCCAGCTTAAATGCTGCTGGGTGTAGATGACGCCTGATTGGAAACAGCTGGCTGAGTAATGAGACGTGGGAGGACCGACGACAGCGCGTAAGCGACTTCCGGGTCGAACGTTGCCCGGCTACTATTGAAGACCAGCGTCTATTTGTCGTGACATGTTTTCAAGCCCACCGTTTATTAGAAATGCCAATAAGAGACAGGCCACTACTAGCTGATATACGGTAAACAAATAACAAATTTTAGCTTGAATTCCCTAGATCACATTCTTTTAGTCAAAGACTTTATATAAAACATAAAAACTCTAAGTCTTGTTTCTAATACATAGCAGATGAGCAAATGAGCCTACTTGTCACTAGTTCTATGACCTCAGTAAATGTTTTCCTGGTGGCTTAACAGCCTCTAACCCTAACTTCAAGACTTATCTAATTCAGCATAGCGTTCACTCTGTAAATTGTGGTTCAATGTAAAGTGAAACAGACATCAAGTAAAGCAAGGTAAGTTTTTAAGTATATCTTTTGGTTTCAAAAAGCCAAGATAGTGACGACCAAAATGCTCACCTCAAGATTTCCAAATTTGATTTCATATATAAACAGGCCGTGCCACAGTAGTCACATATATACAGTCTATAGATTCTTCACTTACGCTTTGATTCCTTTGGTTGCAAAACATCTAACCAGCATATTGAAGCCTACGGATGAATTCTTGCAATCAATGTCTTTTTTTTTTTTTTCCACTAATTTGAACACATACATTGTAATTTCGATGATCAAATGCAGCCTTTGCGGTTTCCATAGAAAGCCAAAGTCTTTCTTCGGTTCTGATTATTAAGAAAAAATGTAATCAGTTTTCTCGCTCCTCACGGATCATCCACGAGGTCCTTCCTCAGTTCGTCAGCTCTCCTCCACCGCCCTACCCTCAGCGCACCTACGTTGCATTATTAAACTTGAATAAGATCATTAGCATACAAAGCAGGAAACCTACCACCGTGGAGTCATACATATTTATCTGCCTGACTTGTGTATGCATACACTCGTACTGTAACCCCTTTTGCAACCAAGGGTGAGTGGTTTTCTACTGCAAGAGGGCTGTGAACAGAGACTGTGCGGTGGATATTAATAGGAGCATGTCTAGTTTTAAAAAGCAGATATCTATTTGTAAAACATCTAAAGAATCACGGGCTTTCATTTGAAATGCACATTAAACCATGTGCGGCTGCCTGGAGAAAAATGTGTGTATTTGGAAGCAGAGCAGATGGAGTTTGGTTAGGTTCATCAGAGCAGCTTCCAGCATATCAAATATAGTTTACACACAGAGGAATTTCTGAATCTAGTAATGCCTGCAGTACATAGTCATCTGCTGCACACAGAAGCACATAATCAAACAGAAACAAAGACAAACAGAGAGCATGGCCTCCTGAATACCTATCAACTGTGGATTACCTCTGCCTTCTAAATGACTCCTTGTTGCTTTCCTTGTATCATCCCTTTGCAAAATTAACTTTCTCCTCGCCCACCCTCCCTGTGTTTTGCCCACTTGTGAATCACTTTTCCTCCTCTTCCTCATCCTTCCAGCTGAGAGAACAACCCATCTCCTTTTTTGGCTACGTGAAGTTCCTTTTTAATACGCTTCCCTCCTTCCTTCCTTCTTTCTCCTTCCTCCTGTGAGATTGCTGTTGTGTCTTATGGCTTTTTATTCCTACGTGATGGTAGATGGGTTCATGTAGGAGTAGAAGCCACTAAACACACGGCGAGTGCTCAACACGCTGGCCAACACATGCGGCGAGCTTCCTGTGGATATGACAGCTGCCATGTTCACATCAATGTCCTGCCTATTATCAAGAATGTACACACACATTATAAATAGAACAAGGGTGATCCCTGCCGAGAGTGTTTACCACTCTGGATAAAAGTTTTAGTGGGGGGAAAAATCGAAAATTAAACAGCTAATTGCAAACAATTAAGCAGAGAATGCTCAGCAAGTAAGGGCTGACGAGTCAATCTTCCGTTGTGAGCAGACCTACTTTTCCCACCTGCATGCTGGCATGTGCCCTGAATTTCAAACTCATTCCTGCATTCCTGTGCCCCGGGGTCATTGTGCCGAGTTCTCGAAATAGAGATGAGGATGGGAAAAATAAGTGAAACAATGTGCAGAGGTAGGTCATCAATATTCTTTGGTAACATACACAACGTAGTCTGTTTTCTCCTTTGAATGCAAATAAATGCTGTACACGAAAACCTGTCAGGCTGCTGTATATAAATACATTTTACATGAGGTCTAACATGATTTGCATTTTACCTAATGGTATAAAGTGGCATGAGAGGAAGGTGTGAGCTGGCACTATATACACATAAATGTAAACATAAATGTAACTTCTAATTGAAAAAGACTTCAGTTTAAAATAGTTTGTCATCCCAGTAAGACTGTGAGACTGTGAAGTTGTACTTAGGCAAAGCACTTTTAAAGTTGTTACAGGGATTTTTATTGATGTAATTGAAATAACTTTGAAACCCACAAAAAATAAATACAGAAAAAACTAAACCTAACAAAGCAAAAGAAACAAGAAAAAACATTATTTTTTTTAGGTTAAATGATATTATTACTGTGCTAGTAAAAATTGCATAAGTCAGTGATTCTCAAAAGTATGTGCTGTAACCCCCTCATTGGTCATGAAGGTGCCTTATATATAATTAAAATAAATGGGAACAATTTTATTTTATTTACTATAATCCCAAAGTTTTATATGATTTAATCCTGTCGGTTAAACTTATAGGAGAAGATCCACTTTTCATAGGTTGAGTCAAATGAAAATACTTAATTGATTAATTCTACATAATCCTTCCACAATAAAACACTTTGTTTTTTCTTTTTCTTTGATTAATAAAGAAGTTTTGACTACAGATTTGTAGGTTACTTTGAAAACTCAAGTAAAACTAATGAAAAAAGGTCATAAGGTTTAAAAATAACTTGCTATTATTTTTTCCTTTTTGGAGCAATGTTTTATCCTGAACTCCTTTGATACGTCTTTATAGATGGATGGATTTTCCTCTTGTCAAAGCAGGTTGTGGCAGACTGAGATTTTAGAATATTTGGCCACAGCTACACAAAAGGTAAACATGTATATCAGTTGTCTCTTTTAAAATTATTGGTAATTATGGTTAAAACAATCTCTCTTCTTTTTTTTTTGTCTGTTTGTTTGTTTTGCTTTTAATAAATTCAATTCCCTTTGATCAGAATTTTTTTTTTCTCAGCTGGTTTATCTTTTATTTTAGTTCATCCTAACATTTGGTAATTAACAGGTAAATGGTACTGAGACGAGAATGTCATTCGTTTTAAAGCTCATGAGCCTAAAGTATTTAAGAAAGTTTGATCTTGACTAAGTATAGAGCTAAATGAAAAATCAGAGGATCACCAAAGTAATTACAGTTCAGCTCGAGGGGGTCTCAAATGTCTACGCCAAAATTCACCGTCATCCATCACGTAGAAGTTGGAGCATATTTCTTAAATCCATGAAAGTTAACTAACTTGCGGCACCAGAGGAGAAGTAATAAGACTCCCAATGTTAAGATTCTCCATCTGAGAACCATAAACCATGAATGAAAGTCAAGCCTGGACTCAATGACATCTCTAGTTTGACATAGGTAGCATGGTTGAAACGTTGATCTCACACGGTTTTCACTTGATAAGAAGGAATTTCTACCACAAACACGTTCTGAAACATTGTATCAGAGCCACCTCTCTTTGTGAAAGTGTGTTTCTTTAAAACGAACCCCTTTAAACTCTTAAGCACCAGCATGAAAACAGTGACTCAGCTCAGTGTGAACCCCTTGTCTGCTCACAAATTAGGTCCAAATTTTCGCCAGCTCAAAATGGCTAATAATGGCATTTATCAGCGGTAACTTTCTGCCTGAGCTGAACTCAGTGTCAACCAATTAAGCAAGAAATTCAAATTATCCTGCTGCTGGGTCCAGTAGGGTGCTGTGGGGGCTTGGGTTTAAATGTCAACCTTCTGTTTGTATTTGCTGTGCAATGAGCTGTTCTCGTTCAGCCTCCCCCTGGACAGAATCCGAATAAAGCCCAAATGGGTTGTTGCTGAGAACCCCCAAAAATAATGAATTATTAATCCCACGATATTACAAGATTTTGGCAGACGCTTGCAACTGTGTGACATTACTCCAGCACCAATAAAGGGGCAGATAATTATTCAAGATGAAATTGTAATAGAGGAGGTCTGCAGAGGTTTAATGATTTATTTAAGACTGTAAGTTGTTGTGATCTAATATTCAGTGGGTGGGTTGGGAAGTTTCTTTTGCTTGCATTATCAGTTTAATTTATTTTTCAGGTTCCCACTCCTACATTGACTTTCTCTCTTACTTTACAGAGACATGAGGAGGTTTGAGAGAATAGTAGAGCAGGGGAGACTGAGGGGGGCTGAGAGAGGATTTGATCCTAGACCAGCGGGGGGCCATGGGAATGTAAAGGTGGGAATGAACCATCCTGGCATCTATGGGAAAGCGTCTGCATTATTTAAAACACCACTTGCACATGCAGGGGGAAGTTGTTTGAATAGATTGCTGCCATTCTTTGTTTCGCCTAAGGGTGTGTATGTCTTTTCCTGCAATCCACAGTTATGACTGCGCTGCAGTGCAGAACCCAGCTTTCCAAAAATGTCAAAATGATCAGAGAAATAAGACGGCACAGCCTCATTTTAATTGTGACAGCCGTGCATTTTACTTTAAATTATGCAAACGCTTTCATATGTCCTATACAAGGTCACATAATCCCCAGGTTCAGGTAAAAACATGAAAATCATCCACAACAGCATAATGGGGTTTTCATCTGACAGCTGCAATAATATAGTGTGTTTGTGTACAGTAGGTGTTATGTACGAGTGTTGTTCTACTTTATCAACACCCCCTTCAGGCTACACTTTGATTTTCCTGTAATAAATAATGCTCTTTTGTGTTCTGTGCTTCATTTGTTCCCTGTTGTAACCTCAGTGCTGCTCAATAAATTATGAATCACGCCAGTTCAACCTGCCGCATATCTCTCGTTTCATTTGTCTGTCGTACTCTTTTTGTTTTTCCGTGTTGTTTTGCAAATTGTGCACAATCTCAGCCTAAATCTACACACAAACACACATTAGACGTCTCGTGTTTCAAGCTTCTGGAGAGCTCTTTTCTATTAAGATGGGATGATTTAACTCCTAATTTCTTACTGGATTTGCTAAAAGCTTGACTCAAGACTACTTTAAGTAGACAATTGCCCAACAATGAGCTGTAGTAATCAGGAGCACATTAGTAGCACATTTAACTGTACATATGCTTCAATAATTGGTTTAATGACAGATATGAGGTATGGAAATGCTTAATAAAGAGCCAGTAAGTGCCATTTAATCAGCCTATTACTGCCATAATTGCTTGTGTTGTTTAACAGTGTATGTTAAAGCTTTAAGGCACCAAATTGCCATAAGGCACAAAATTGCCATATATATATATATATATATATATATATAACATCTCAACTGCATGAAAAAATAAAGATGTCATTCTTGCTGCACCATGTTATCGCACAAAGTTGTCTAACAGCAGGCGAGCTGAAAGATTGTTTAGGGGTAACTCTGATGCAGAGGATGAATTGCAGAGGCACAGCGTGATTCTTTCATTTTCTTTTCTCAGAGATTTTGGGCTGCAAAGCTCGCCTACACACACCAGCTGGCTGTTGTCTGGGGGAATCGCCTCAGCCATCTTTTTTCTGATGAAATCAGAGGAAATCCACAAGCGGCCCAAGGCGGACCACACATCCTTCTCCCCCCCCCTTTTTTACTCCTTCACTATTCAATAATTCTCAGTGATAGGCCTCTCCTTTGAGCACTGGCACCACTCCTCATTCCAATTAGTGAGAGGCAAAGAGGCCCCCTTGTTTGTCGGCACGCAAGCAGTAATTGGATAATCCCTGAAATTTGGGAGAGTGCACAAAAGGGAATCTGTAATTAAAGCAGAAAGTCTGTCAAATATTGACACAGATGAGTCCTGCAAAGTATAGATACTGAGGATGAGTCAACATTATTGAACAAGTTTTTAGAATCCCACAGTTTTATGCACGGGGGCAAAATATGACATTTTGTCATAACGCTTAGATCCGAGAATAAAATGGCTTATGAATAAAACCCATCTGATTTTTTTTTTTTTAATTAATAAACTTTTGCGTAATCTTTTTTGTTTAATTGGCTTTAAATCCTCAAGTAACATGTCTCCTCATGTTCACTGACGCATCCTGTCATGAGCTCATTGGGTTTAGCAGGTGGACTCGGTGACGGAGGAGTTCTGGAGAGACTCGCATTCAGCAGATTTTTAAGAGTTTCATGAAAAGAGCAAGTGTTGCACGGTCTGTCACTCTCTGCAGGTATCCACAGTTTTCAAAATGTGACAGCCACATGAGAAAAAAAAACCCAACATCAAATCTAATAAGGCAGTTTAATACATAATACTGCAAAGAGTTAATTTTTCCGTTGCTGTAGCCATTAGGTAGGCGTTTAATGGGACACCAGTTGAAGGCATGGAGATACTTGACCAGCATTAAGAAAATAATGTCATCCCAAGGCCCACCTATACCCTCAATACATTCTTTTGTCTTTTGCCTTTCACATTACTGTAACATGTCAATAAAGTTTCTGACACTGCGTCGCAGTAAAAACGATATAACATTTATAATTGGCAGGCAGTTATGAATCTTTCACATTACTCAACAAATCTGGACCACAAGCAACCTAAAAGTACAGACTGTCAAGTTAGAGCTGTTTAGCAGGTAGTATGTGGACATAAATGCAAGACTTAGAAAACCAGGATTGAATTCACAATACAGAAAAAGATCAATCATATGCAGAGCAGGAAATCCAAAGGGTAGAAAATTTAGGAAACACAGGGCAAGCGTGGAGGGAAACTCTGATAATAGAAACACAGCAGATATCAAGAGGAATGTCAAACAGGTGGAAACACAGCTAACATGCCTCAAAAGGAAGTAGAACCAAGCACAAGAGACAAAAGATTACCGAAATTAAAAGTAACAAGACAGAGTGGAGACAAGACACGGAAACACGAGGGAGGCAGGATTACGCAGGAACTCAAAGAATTAATTATGACCCAAACAATAACCGTGAACAGAACTAGATGTAAAATAAAACCTCAAAATCTAAATGTAAAGAAACCAACCAGGAAACACAAAACAGATAATACTCAAAACCAAAACGATTCAAGCAACCACAAAACTCTGGACACAGATGCTGTAAATCCAGGCATTAAAAAAAGACTAAGTCATGATAAATTTAGTGTTAGAGATGGAGGAAGGTTTAAGACAGAACAAAGATCGGACAGGAGAAAACAGCAAGAGAATATTTTCAGAGAAGATTGCTCAGTTTATAAATTGGAAATTTAGTACTTAGTTAAGGCTATAAATTATCCTAGATTTGTTAATGAGATATTGTACATGTACATAAAAATACTACATAGTTTAGTGCAGGCTGAAGGGATTGGTTTACAAAACTGTGTACTTTACAGACTTGCACTATATTGGAACGATATATAGGGTAGGCTGCAGGATTTCCATTCAATGTTACAGCAACAGTAGCAGACAGTTTACATTTACGATGATGTGTCAGCTTATGTGCTTTTGAAATCCAGTTGAACCATTACACCATATTATACTATTTACCCACCAGCCATGTCTCACTTTAACCCCTGGCTACAAATACCCAACACAGTGTTGATCATGACAGTTAAAAAGGTTGAGTGTCAAACGCAGTACACTCTTCAGAGTACTGTGTACTTAATGCTTAGTATTTTCACAAGTGCCAAGTGTGGTCAGAGGCATGCGTTTTCAGAAACTACACCCTCTATACCAGGGGTCACCAACATGGTGCCCACGTGCACCAGGTTGTCCGCAACGACCACATGAGTAGCCCGCGGGCCTGTCCTAAAAATAGCTCACTATAACAACTTATCAGTAAGCCTAATCTATTTTTATTTTTTGTTGCTATTTTTTTAAAATCACAATTGCATTGGTGTCAATTTGTTAGAGATAATATATTTTAAAAAAATGTTTATTATTAAATATTAGATCAGCGCTAGCTGGTCTCCATGGAAACAGTTGCCATAATCAGTGTCTTTACATAGATGAATATCATGAATTATTAATGATAACATATAATTAAATTGAGGAAATTTGTTATTTCAGAAGTGTGTGTCAAACTGGTAGCCCTTCACATTAATCAGTACCCAAGAAGTAGCTCTCACTTTCAAAAAGGTTGGTGACCCCTGATCTATACTATTCATAGTATACTAAATTTAGTGAGGGAAGTATCCAAACTGACACGTGAATATGCAAAATAAGCAGCATGTCAACATTTGGTAATCACAAACAAACAGAGAGTAGGGAGAAGGTGGATTGGAAGAACATTAGCTTACTTGGTCGCTAAAAAATTAAAAACAGTGATGCAACCAGGAATCGGTTTTAATAAAAAATAACCCTGAGGAAAACCTCAGCTTGTGCAATAGTACATGACTTTTAGTTTTTTTCACTTTTCTTAACACATTGTTTCACGTCCCTGATCATAAGTTGTTGTCCATACATACGAAAGAGAAAAAAAAGTAAGGTATGGTCTAATGGTGATGGTATATTGGTGTATAATGACGCTTTTCGTGGCAGATGTTTACGCTTATGGTTGGCACATCTTTTAAAGCTTTGTTTCTTGGTTGCCTTGTTCACACCTTCCCATTCTCTCTACACACGAAATAGCCTATACTTCCATTTGAGATAGATCACTTTTAAATTCCCTGACATGAAAACAAATCTGCAATTTGTGTCCATGAACACAAAGTATTTGTTCTTTTTTGTCAGGATGGAGTAAATCACCAACTTGGCTACCATGCCTTCTCTATGTAGTCCTTTCAGTATTCTATTTGGTTTTATGGTAATTTGATGTGTTTTCATTTCAGCTAGTGAATTTTCAGCCAGTGAGTTTCATCTTGTTTGAAACATTGACAGATTTGTGCAGTGTTTCCACCTGGACACAAGTGACAGACTGACCAGAGGACCAGCATTGCAGTACATGGAGTCATGCAGCTAAAATGGCTAAAAACCTGTTTGTAGCAGCGGATTGATGAAAGTTGGGTGCCTTTCATCAGTCTGCATGCCATTTTGGAAACAATCTTTGCTCACTGGACTTCTCATTGTGACAGCAGCATGCTGAGTTACACAGATTTTTTTTCCCCAACATCTCACTAAAACCCATCACAACGAGACGTCTCCACTTAATGAGAGTGTAGCGTCAGCGTTCTGGCTGCAATTACAGACTCTTTAATGATATGTTAATGGCTTGGCTGTATTACCTCTCAGCTGCCCAAACAACATTAAATACCCCGCGGCTGATTAATCCTGCATCCACAAAAACACCCAATTAGAGGGAAAATGTTTGAATAGAGTTTTGCCAACAACTTCAGAGCAAAACGAGGCACGCACAAAAAGAAATTCTATGACGGATTTTCTACAAAAAGAGAATAACTGAAGCTTTAAATTCTATTCGTTCCTGTTTTACATTTAAAACACAACACTGTTTAGCGCATTTCGACAATTCTTTTTTAATATGACTTCCGGAGAGGCGAGGTTACTTTGCTCAAGGGCACAATGCACAAGCGCACAGCTGTTAGTGCACACTTGTTGTGGTGAGGGTCAAACCTGTGACCTCTCAGTTACATAAGGCTCTGTCCAAACAGCAAGCTGCCTTGCCTACACACTGCTGCTGCTGTTTTTGCATCAAAAAGAAAGAGGCTTTTAAAACATCTAACACAACTTTCACTAATTAGGTGCATGTTGTATTTTTGTTCTAATTAAAACCATGAAAGGGATCTCAACATAATCATAAGTTATGGCCAAATTAGTAAGATGAAATGTAGAGAAACTCTAGATATCATCAAAGCAACAACATCCTCCGCTTCCGAAAGCAGTCATCTGAATTAATGCGAGATATTGATTTAAAAACCGCAAACACTTTTCACTCCTCAGCATTACCATTGTGCCAGATACGATTAATCTGTGATACATTTCCAACAACTCCCAGCACAACTTCCCTCTTGTCAGCGCATGATTGCTGTCGACGTAGACTCTTGCAAGGCAATAGTGATTATTAATGTGCAACATCTGAAGTCAAACTCTTGAGGGGGGAATTAATTTTCCAGGAGTTCCTACAATGAGCTGTGACAAAGTACCTCCAAGTCCACAGAGGGGAGGAGATCCCCAGCCGGCTACAAAACACACACAACACAAGTTTGAGCAGTGTAGGAGGAGGAGAAACAATAGACAGGTGGTACATTCTGTCTTGTTCTGTTCTTAATAAGAGTTTTGAGTTGCTGACACTAGGGTATGCTACTCCAGTGTATATATAGATATATAGTGTAGTAAAGGGGGGAGACTCAGCATTAAACACCACATCCTCGGTCCTTGCTGGCATAGATTCCACAAGTCGCTCAAACTTCACAGAGGAATAAAGCAGGGTTTTTCCTTTATTAATAAAGTTAGTGGACACGTGGGATACAAAAACTTGTGGCTCTCCTGCTATGACTGGTCAAAAGCACGTGACATGATCGCTGTATAATAATTAATGGTGCATATTTATGGCAAGTAGTTCAATATTATATTAGTTTACAGCGGATTTGTTACAAACTGGCTCAAAGACAGTAACCCCGAGCATCTGGCCCATACAGCGTGTAGTCCGCATGTGCAGTTTTCAATTGACAGCATTTGGCTTTGACTGATGGCAGCAACCCTGGGAGAGTCTGGCTGCCTCAACTCAGCCACAGTTCCACCTTATATGGGCCAGATGTCAGGTGTGGTGACATTTGGACGTCATCTGGCCCACAAAACATTTGCCAGTACTATAACCAAGCTGTGAGTGCCAAAAGAAGCCGAGATTAGACTAAATGTGTTTGCTCTCTGGGATGAGATTACTCGAAATGAAAGAAAAACTGAAAAATGAACTAACAGTAAGCGAGTGAAAGTCAGCAATATCAGCAGTGAAAGAAATGGATAGATGTGGGTCATATGTGCATAAGGAGCAACCTCAACTGACTGACACCCACCATTGGGAGCAAGAGAAAAAGAATCAAGCATTAAAGACAGTAACATTTTTATGTATAATAAAAGTTATAAACAACATAATGTTGTTGGAGGTCAAAAATGTCCTTCTGAAGCCTCCAGTTCCAACTGAATGCAGAGTATACTGATAGGAGCTACATTAATTTAGCAGCACCTGACCTCTCATACTGGATTACAGGCTCTTCCTAGGCTTTCTAGAGTTAAAGTCCAAGTACTGTGTAAGGGCATTCAATTAAAATAATAATATTCAAACTAGGTCATTTCTCCAAGACAAAGTGTCACGGTATAAAGTCTGAGACCCTGAGACAGTTGCCTGTTGTGACTATTGGGTAATCTTTCCTAAAATCAGTGGATGAGGTTATGGTCAATCTGGAACAAACAACTTCCATTTTATTAGTCATTTCTCTGAAGACATATGTAAACAACAAGCAACCACCATCCATGTCAGCCAAGAGACATAGTCTCCCAAGCATGTCCTGGTTCTGCCCTGGGGTGTCCAACCAAGTAAGATATGTCTTACTTAGCACCTCACCCACGAGGTATCCTAGTCAGTCATAACTGGCTCTTTTTTTAATGATCCTCACAGTTTGCAAAAAAAAAGCTGGGCCCAGACACTAATCGCAACATTTTTTCCCATCACTATACCAACAGCCTTTGAGCACAGGTGAGTGTAGAAACATTGATTGACCGGTGAATCAACAGCTTCCCCCTTTTACTCTTAGCTCTCTTTTCACCTCTTCTGTCAAGCACCCAGAGTGGGCACTCCACCCTTTTTCAGGTGAGAATTGTGGCTTCAGAAATGGAGGTGCTAATTCACGTCCTCACTGCTTCACACTCTGATCCAAACACCTCAGTGAAAGCTGGAAGTACCACTTAAAGTCAGGAGGACTGCATCATCGCCAAATAACAAAGACGTGATCCTGAAAACTCAAGGAAGTCTGAGCTCATGTAGCATAATGCATCACCAAATTCCTCAATAAAGAGACAGCATTTTCAAAATACAGTGTTATAGTACATTTACCAAAGCAGAATCCTTTCAAGATCCATGCCATGTGTTCTGGAGCTTTCCATCATATTACATTATTCATATAAACAGACGGATTCTGCCCAGAGACCCATGAATGTAAATGTTAAACTTTCCTTTTTCTGAAACAGTAAAACATGTCTAATACCACTTCATCAAAAAATCTGGAGCTCTTTAATTTTAATTTAACTTATGCTCTTTATTGTTGCTCTTAGGCTGATTCATCTATGAATGAGGTATAATTCCAATCAGGTTTCTTTCCACTCCTTTATATTTTCCAGGAAAAGATGAAAAGGTGGGGTTTTTTTTAAGGTTGTAGCAGATCCATCAGTGGTGACGGTACTACCTGTGGCTAACTTTAGTAGATAAAGGTGACAATTTAAACGCAATCATGCCTCTGCCACACATTGCATTATTACAGCCTGATTATCAATACCTGGGCTAACGATAATCATTTTCTCCATCATGAAGGGCTCTTTCAGAGTGTCAGGTCGGTGTGTGCATTTCGCTCTATCTTGTCTGTTTCTTATCACCCCTCATCAGCGGGGGACGAGAACGAGGTCGGAAGTGGGGCTGCTCATCCGAGGTGAGGAGGAGAGCCAAAAGGAGGCAGCATCCTTATCAAAGGCCTGGGTGCTAAGCCTCGGTTAAAAATAGAAACCGAGGGAGATTGGCATCGATTTCTGCAGGCGTTGACGGCCCGATTGACAGCAGCACTGCGGCGTCGGGCTGTTGAGCCATCGAGGGAATCCGCCAGACTGCCTATGATGAGATGAGATGGGAAGATAACTTCTGACAAGCCCTCCTCCCGCCACCAATCTCTAATCACCCTGTCTGTACACGCACACTCACAAACAGACACACATAGAGAGAGAAAAAGTAATTACCACATGCATGCACGCACACACACACACTCAGGGACATACACATTTGTTGCCCCCTGAGCAAGTAATGGGACTTTGGCTGGCTGAGCATCCACCTGTCCAGTGTCTCCTGCCAAGTCAAAGCTCATGTGCTCGCACACATACAAAATACCTCTGGATGTCCCTGCACAGCCACCAGCTACAGTCCTTCAGGGTTATCGCACTAAATTATCTACCATCAGTAAATACTTCCTAATATCCATGAGACGTTCTGAAAAGAGATGTCAGTGACCTTTGTTTTACTGCTGTAATTGAACTCCACAAAGTGATTACTGTTATTACCCTGTTCGCTTTAGTGCACCTCAATGTTATTCATCTCCCTGCTGTATTAGCAGCAATTCAGTCAAGCAAATGTACTTGGCAGCCTGTTATCCATATTTTTTCGGCCCAAGGTTATCTTGTTTTAGTAATATTCTTGAAGGCCTAGTTTGTCATCCAAAGGTTGATACCAATATGCATCTGGATCTAAAAGTCATTTATTTTCTCACATAAAGACAAGAACAAGCTAGTCCTAACACTCAGGCCTACAGTGACCTCCTACAACTCATTTGTCATTGGCTACACCCAAACAGAAACCCTGATATAAAACACAATTTTGTAATTTAGGTCTCAGTCACACACAGTCAGTAAGTAATCCCCTGGCAACCCCATGGTAGGGAAAAATGTGTCTTCGACCAATTGGGTGTTGGAGGTTGCTGTGTGAAATCATGCTAGATCACGTCCTGCTTCAGTTAGAATTTTCAAGTTTCCAGTCAGAATTTTAATTTCAAAGTTTCTCCTACTCAGAGAAGCGGTGCAGCCCCACCAACCCTGAATTAACAATCCAAGGCGGCAGCAGTAAAATTGTCAAACTTTTAATCTGCACTGTTACACTTGTGTATTTGTGAGTCACTGAATAAGTCATATGCAGAGCATTCACCAAGCTCTCTCCATGAATGTGGTGCACCGGTGCTTTTAAGCACAATAACACATGTTACGCTGTATTGCCAGCGATACATTAATGGGTCTACTTTGCAAAGAACCAAAACAAATTCCTGTTTTTCCAACGTGAGTTTTAACACCCGAGGTGGAATGCAGCATCAGATTTAAAGGGGGTGCTGCTGCAAAAACCCTACTCGTGATTGCTTTGGTTGCGAGCTTGTGTGCAAAAACTCACTAACTAGCCAGCAATGCAGTGAAACATTGCTGGTGAAACTCAAACTGGAAGTGGAGAATGTTCTCCTTCAAATTAAAAGTTTGACTTATTGCTGAAACCAACATATTTCAAAAAATAGTAACTTTTACTTTGAAGGTGAACATTCTCTGTTTTCATTTTTGCCTTCCCCTCTGTTTACAGACATCTTTCATGCAAATGAGGCAATCTGCTTTTGGAAGGAGGTTTTCAGCAGCCCCATATACCATATACTGCGTACCTCTTTGTGACCGATTTTACCTAGCAACAGCAAACAACCTCCAGCAACCACTCATAGCTGGTTGAGGAGTTTTGACTTTTCCCTAGCGACCAGTGGTTGCCAGGCAGTAGCCAACTGGTCCGCACGCCTGCGTGACTGGGGCTTAAGCTGTTTAATTATTTGGGAAGCGTTTATAGTCTTTTACTATTGCACTTGTTTTTGAAATCAGGGAAATCTCCCCCTTACGTCCATTAGAAGAAATGCAGGTTTAAAATACTTCTGCATTGGTTTCATATAGCAAACCTGGCGGCTCTGTCCATACTTTGAACAGAGACAGGGTGGCCTTTTCCACATATACAGTGTTAGATCAGCTAACTGGCTTCTTACTCCAGCTTCATAATGGTCATACAAAAGTTCACTAAGGCTTTTCATCTAATTCCTATTCATATCAAAATGACTAACTCTTAAAACCACTTGGCTCATGAAGAATTATACTTCAGTGTTTTTGGCACAAAAACACAAATTCTTTTTGAAGAATTGAAGGATCATCTCTAGATCTGTAAAAAGAAATGGATGGGAGGCTCCTCTTCCATCCATCCACTAATTTTAAAGGAGAGGTAGAGGAGAGGATCTTCTGTTATTAAGGGGACCCACATCTCAGAGGACCACACATGGACAGCCAAATCCACTGCTCTGATAAAGAAGGCACAACAACAGCTCTATTAACTAAAGACACTTAAGAAGGCCAATCTGTCCACAGATTGTTAGCTGTTGAAGGCCTTTCATCACTGCACCGATGAAAGTGTTCTTACATACAAACATACATTACAGTACAGAGTCTGAAAGGAAAAGTGTCCAAAAAGTCATAAGCAACTCACAGAAAATAATAGGACTCTCTCCTCACACTGGAGGACATCTTCAGGACACGCTTCACCCGAAAAGTGAGATGCATCCAGAAAGCTGGAACTCACCCCGCTGTGAGTATGTGGATAATTTGTGGACACGGATACTGACATACTGTGGGTATCTGTGTCTACAAATGAGTGTAAATGCATATTATTTGGCATGATTGCACAAGCATGAGGATGTCTAATTGCTATCTGTGTGCATTGTTAGCAAGTGAGAGTGTGTGAAATGTGATTTTTTTTTAGGTGTACACAGCTAATTTTGTTGTGCTTTCTCTAGCTGAAGTGACACTAAAAGTATATTAATGGGAGAAAAAATTAATCATTCGAATCAAACGCAAAGAAATCAGAACACACAAGATATCTACCACGAAAATGGCTGGGATGCTTGAGTCCAACGAGAATCTGGTCACTAAATATTTGTGCTCTGGAATCTACAGGGTGGGTCTGTGGCTTACCCTACAGATATTATAAAAACAGGTGATGGTGGAAACTAGTGGGATAATTTAAAAACAAAAAGTTTCGAGGTACAACTAAAACTACTCTTCCAGTTATGAGTAAAAAACTAAGTGGATTAAATTAAAGTAAGTGAAGTCCTTTTGTGGACAGAAATTGGGCTTGGGCCTGCTGAACATCTCAATAATTAAGTATAATAATGAAGTATAATTAATGTTCGAATCCACTCGAAAATGTGCGTGGCTACTTCTCGTGGTTGAGTATCACTGCAAAAGAAAACATGGGTTCACCTTGTTTTGAAATTCACCTGTAGGCTCCATTTTTCTCAACTAAATTTGGACCCATTCTGCTTCAGTGGACAACTTGGAGAACTAAAACACAAACTACAAAGTGCTGGGAATGTAGCTATTTCAGTAAAGTATTCAAGAATTCAAAATTGTCATATGATAATATTTGCATATTCATAGATTTGGGATTTTTCGCAGATGTCATTTCAAAGACTTCTCACCAGGAAATTCGGCTTATTTATGGAAAGATTCAGCGAGGGTTTCTATGATTTTAATCATGGCCCGGGGGAAGGTTTTAGATAATATGCAAGCAACATTAACAAAAAAATAAGATAATACTTAACAGTCCTTTCAGTTTTAAACATACATAGGTTTCTAACTGTGTGTTTTTTTTAACAGACAATTCAACAAAAGGCAAGAAAAACAAATTTACAGTGCCCTGAAGATGAGTCTGAGACTTTCGTCACACATAATTCTCTGATGCAGACACTCGGCAGCCCTACTTTCTCTGTTGATGGTGAAATTATCCAATAAAGCCAAAATAATCATCATGAAAAGCTGAAAGTTTGACTTCTTCTCATAATTAGGTGATTTGCAGCAATCTGCCACACAGACTCTGTCAATCTGTCAGCATGATCTTCCTCCTGTTAAAACTGCCTGAGAGACAATTACTCTGAGCTCCTCCTAATTAAAAACTCATTGAAATTTATGAGTGCCTGTTAAAAATGATTGAGTTCTGTTTCCTGGGAGGAATGCCATTAGGGAAGTGAATTTCTTACAGGCCCCTTTATCTGCGTTTTTGTCTGCGGTTAGCTGTGCTATAAAAAGGTATGTGTCTCCCTCTGGTGGTAAAAGCTGTACATGTGCAGATGAGATTGTTGTGGAATATACAGCAATAATGACTGCTGCAAGGCTTCACGTCCAGTCGTTGCTTTTGGATAGATGCATGGATGAAAATGGATGAATGAATGAACTGTAAAGGACTGGGGGTTTAGATATTTGATATTAGCTTCATCCAGCAAGACTCATGTTGGTCATTTCAAACTTAACTTTCCAGATCTGCTGGATAGAAAGCGCAAAGATGTCGTTCAACTTTTTATATTGATTGCATTTCAATACTTGAACATATTTCCGTGTTCAGTATCAGAACACTGACATCACACTATCTGCAGCGTGGATCCAAAGACTCACTTTAAACTTTATTTAGTCCAGTTTCACCATTTTAGCTTCACCTTCACATCAACAAGGTGTCAACTGTGACAGACATTTGAAATATTGCAGCATAACAGCTGATCGATCAGTGATCAAAGGCTTCAAAGAGAATGGTGTTATTTAAAGAGGGATTACTAGTGTGATGTTTCAGTGCAGGGGACCTGCCTGATGACCTGACAGCTGCACATTCAATAATACCAGTCATTTCAATTCAGTTACACCACAAGAAGGACCGCCTGTGTGTGTGTGTGTGTGTGTGTGTGTGTGTGTGTGTGTGTGTGTGTGTGTGTGTGTGTGTGTGTGTGTGTGTGTGTGTGTGTGTGTGTGTGTGTGTGTGTGTGTGTGTGTGTGTGTGTGTGTG
>VURO01011191.1:5549-18110 GCA_015108175.1 Pelvicachromis taeniatus
ACGCCACACCCCCCCCCCCCCCCCTCCCGCTTTTACTCCTCTGCACAAAACTTGCGATATGAGCCAGAGGTCTAAATTCAGGGTATGGCAGATGTATAGCCAGAGATGAGCAGGACAAACAGCCAACTGGCAGTGCGTGACCTTGACACGGAATATGTAGAGGAACTTTGACAAGACAAACAAAGCGTGAGGCCGTAAGCGGCGGCTCCAGCAATGGTAAATTAGGTGTCAGGCGATGTTGTCTTCCTCGTGGCTGCTCGTGCATGTTTGAATCCGTCATATCATCAACATGATGGCCTTTATTGAATAATATTTAAGACACAAAAAAAAAAAAATACAGGGCTCTGTTTTGACTTAATAATGCATGCTGTAACAGCGAGATTTCTCTTAGTATATGTGCACTGTTTAGATGTGAACGTTACAGCTATCAGTCATGATAGCATTAATCTGAAGGATGAATTTGTGGAGCATTATTAAAAGCGTCACTCAGCCTCAGTCACTTGGGATTTCCTTTACAATCAACCTATTATCTGAATTACATTATTTTCTTTCAGCAGCTGCAGCTTGCTGTTTTGTGATTGGCTACAGAGTTTAATTATAAACTCTGTAAAAATTCTGTGTATAAAAACCGTGACATTTTTATTCTTTATCTTTTGTCTGCCACAAGACAGGCCTGAAACATCTCAATGGGACAGTGATCTTACAAGAGGCTTTGTCACCGTGACAAGGACATGTCTTGTGGCTTCTCTGACAGGGATTTGTTGACTTGATGTTGAGCCTCCATTTTGGATCAACGAGTCTATTGGTCCCCTTTAAATCAAAGTGTGCTGCCATCTAATTGTGTTTGAACATTCCAGCCGTGAACCGCATGCCTAATGGCAGCTTAGATAGCGCGCCATCGCTACCCAGCCCTATTCAACGCATTCCTGCGACACACATGCAAACGCACACACGCACAGTGACACAGCGACACAAAGAAGAGACGTGCTACATCTAAATGCATTTTTATGCAGCCGCGTGCACTAGAGATACAATTTTACTAAAGTAATGAGAACAGGAAAGTACGATGGGTTGCAAGAGGATTGTACTGTCAGAAAGTGGCGTGTGTTTACACGTTCATTTGTTGGAGACCTAAGTGAAAACATGATAAGAGAAGTGAAATGGTAACAGGAGATTTGCCATCTGTCAGAAGCGAGTAAAAAAGGTCTCCTGAATTAATTTCACCAGCTGTTCTCTTTGTACCTGCTCAACCTGCTTTGAAACGCAGTGACTTTACAGCACAGACCTCTCACTGTTTATGAAATTGCCTACAGTAATGCTTAAGGTGTGTTTGGTATCAGGTGTTAGTTTATTAGTTTATAGCATGTAGCAGCAGTACCTGATACAAATACTACAAAAGCCTTTTTTTTTCCCAGGGCCTGATTATTAGTATTGCAGTTAATCAGTGGTGACAAAGAGGATGAAACTCAGACAGCTTCTCCTGAAAGAGGCACTGAAAGAAGCCAGTCAGAGGAAACAGTGGTGGGAGGGGGAAAAAAAGAGGAATGAACTCTGACCCGCAATCCAGCCACTCTTTTCTTTGTTGTGTCTGCTTCATCGCGGTCAGTTAATTACCGAGATACACAGCACAGTCTGCCTCGAGCATCACCACCGAAACCACAATCACCGCTTCCAGCATTGTCTGAAAAGACACTTTCACTGCAAAAATTTTCAACCTTTGTTCACACCGAGCCTGTTTTCCAGTTTGTTTCATAGTAATCCTTGCGGCACTGAGATTTTCCTTTTTTCTTACAAAGCTACAAAAAAAAAGCTAAAGTGGGTTTCTTTATACGTGTTGGATGAGAGCGAGAATGTCAGCTTTGTTATGACGTGCATTTTTCATATAGTAGTCTGTGTCGTTCTTACTGGGCAGTTGTTGATATTTTACCCATACTCATTTTAAGGAGGGCATGAAGTGTTAAACGCACTGAGTTATGTAGCAGACTGTGAGTCATTTGGAGCCATTGACTTGCTGCTTTCCTGTGAAGAGGGAGAGAATAATTGTGGGTATCAGTGAAGACTGAAATCGGGGGACATCTAAATGTCAGGGGCGTGAGGAGCGAGAGAGAGAGAGATGTTTGCATAAGAGGGCCAGGGGCACTTGTCTATCTCCCATATGGCCCTCATTATAATGAAGAAGCCTTGTGAGTCAACACCATAGCATCCTTGAGTCAGCCAGTCACAGGAGACAATCCATAGCCTATTTTGGACCGTATGTTTTAGGTCTCTCAGTACTTGAGATATTAGACATTATCAGTATTTCATGAGTTACTTAATCTGAGACGCCAGCTCAGATGGTCTGTGCACTGCTGAGCTGTAATAGCTCTCTATTTGAGAAGCTCAGTGTAAAATGTTTTAAAAGTAATTGAATGATTACTGACAAGTGGTGGGCAGCTTTCGAGCAACTTTTGAAACTTCACCAATAAATGATAGATTTTCTCTCAGTGCTTTCAGATGACAGCCCGATGTCATCTTGACATTTCCAATCTGTGTGGTATTTCCTAACAACGTGGGCCAATCTTCATTTAATAGCCCTCGCACCTAATTAGGCCAGCTCTAATGTTCCACTCGGCAGAGTGTCAAATCCAATGTCCAATTACACAGCAGATCAAGGCCAAAGGTCCGCCTTCACTACCTCTCAGGCTGATTATAGAAGAAGTGCCATGATATACATCACATAGAAACAGGTCTGTCAGAAGAAGAAAGAAATGCACATACATGGGCACACACGCTTCCAAACACACACGCATAAGGGGATCAATACCGCAGGCAAAGAGGCAAAGAGTGACTGAGGGTAGCTCACTAAAACCCCGGCTGTCTATTTCAGACAGAGTCTCTCTGTTACACCGGGCAAACGCACAGAGGCCTCTCAGTGCTGAAGTCAGACCACGATGAAGAATAGCAGGTCTGAACATTACCAGAATGTTAAAATCAATCAAGTCGAAGTATCCGTAAGAATGCAACGATTACTCAATATTCATTTTAAGAATGAAAATGACTGAAAATCTGCCCGCTTTTCGAAAATCTTATTTGATCGCATTGAAACTTAACTTATTTGTTGCATCGTTTTTTTTCTTCTTCTTCTTCTAAAACATATGTCAATAGGCGAATCAAGCAGAGCAGACCTTCTCCAGATGGCTCAGCTTCCCTTGTTTAATGTTGGGATTGACACCAGATGCTAAACACAATGCGTGGGTTTCACCTGGATACACAGCAACAAGATAAACAGCCTTGTGCTCATGTGTATCAGAGCTGAAGTCCCACCTGGAGGTGTCTTTATGAGAAGAGATGGGCTGAGGCAAATGGTTTGACTGAGAAATGACATGTGACTGAGCTGGGTTGAGCAATGCTTTTTGGTTAAAACAAAAAACATTTTTTTTTTCTATGGATCAGTTGAAGGATGGTTCACTTTAACTCGTTCTGTTGCAGTGTAATGCATCACTTGAAAGAATTGAAGAATATTGATGGCATTGTGTTTTAGTAAATCGATCCTGTGATACAGCAACCTGGATTCTCTTTTAAAAGAAGTTTTTCTTTTTCAGAAGATGAAAACTTTCTGCTCCTTTAGAAAAGTGAGCTTCTGTAGACCAGATGCAGAGGAGAGATGGAGGGCAGTGCACAGTTGGGGTGGGTTGAGGCAGTGGGTTAGAAAGGAGGGGCAATCATGCACGCGTGTGTGTGTGAGCATGTGTGAATGTGTGTGTATGTAAGGAGGAGACTGCTGCGGTAATTGCTAGGGAAGAGCCATGTGCACGAAGGACGTTGAAGCTTATTAAAGGAGGAGACAGAGTGATTATTCACTATGGTCCTCTTGAGAGACTGACGCTGAAGTCATTGCTTTTAATTAACTCTGAAACGGTTTTGCGGATTAATAACAATATTAAGAAGGGAACGGAGAGGAAAAGCGCAAACACATCCTGGATCTGGTTCAAGCTTTTTAATTACAATTAAATAGACTCGATGGCACAATAGCACAATAACTATCTCTTTTCTGTCCTCTTTCTTTCTTCTCCTTTTACTGTGTCTATTAAATTTATCTTCTTATAGCCGCTGCCATGTCTCTCAGGATGCGTTCAAGACAGGTTACAGCAAAGCATTGATTTATTGGAAAGAGTTTAGGATCGGTTGGGATATTTGGCACAAAAATAAAAAGAACACGCAAAGAAGAAGCCAAAAAAAAAAAAAAGTGTGAGAAGAGGAAGCTGGAAAGTGAATAAAGTGTGCTGTGCTGAAAATAGATTTTCCTTTTGTTTGTTTACCAAAAACTGCAACTTTTTGCTCGAGCTTGAAAAGTGTCAAAGTTCTGGAGACAGTGTTTGGATTCCACTTGGTGCCCTTTGCCAAGTTAAAAGACAAAGTGGAAGAAGCGGAGAAGAAATAAAGTAACCTCTGGATGCTTATGTTCGAAACAGCTTGTAAGAACCCCAGGAGTAGGAGGTGCACATGCTACTGTAAAACAGTTCTGCAAGGCCTGGAAACCCACCACTTCAATAACGCCAAAAGATGATAAAATACTAGTATTGTCTGCAATTCCCTGGCCTCCCCTATCCCAACTCACAGTGTAGCTTTTTGCAGCCTTAATGAGCTGAGTAAAGCACCAGTGTGACTGTAGGAGTTTCAGTTTGACTCTGAACACTTCATCAGAGATGTAGCATAAGTTGCCCAACATTTATAACTATTCACAGTCATTTACACAAACTAAGTCTCTAGGGTCTCCTCCATCAGCCAAGCAACCTAATAAACACCATGAAAGGACTGAACATTTATGCATAAGCTGTGCATAGGACAAAGGAAGACAGAGAAAGAGAAGCAGTTACTACTTTATAAACATTACGCGGGTCTCTGGTGATGCACACTGTGTGCGTCTAACTTAAGTACCTCCACACCCTCCTCTTGGGAGCACAATGAAGCGGGAACAGAAGGCGTTTTATAGGAACATATGTTCTTCTTCCCCTATTATATATCAATGCTTTTACGCCCACCCAGAAACATTACTGTTGAGTGAGACATTATACTGTATATAGAAGGCAAATGCTGTAACTCTTTTTTTCTCCCTGGGTTTGAACTTGCTGAGGGTAAAGGATTTAACCTCTAGCTCCCTTGGTGACACAGTAGGCTCTCTTATTTCATCTCTAAATCTCACATATCATGACCACAGCACCCCATGTTAACAATGTGTTTATTGCTTTATAAAGCATTTTTACCTTAAAAAAAACAAACAAAAAAAAACAGGCCACGTCACATTACAAAAGTGAAAATAGCCATTATATGCTTTATAGTATTTAATAAACGTGAAACAGGTCAGAGGGGCTGCTTTTAAATTGCCATTGAGGGATCAGTCTCAGAGGATCAATCTCATTGCTGTGTATCAGGCTGTGAGTCACAGTGAAACTCTAAATGTGGTCCAAATATAATACATTTCATGTGACTTGAAATAAGAGCGAGTTCTCATATGATGTTAATTTAAAGTTGAAATGTCACATTTCCTACACAATGAATATTGTGTCTCAGTTTGGATAAAGTATTCTGACCATGCATGGTGGCAAGTGCAGCAGAGCTTGTAGCGCATCCAGTTTCAGCCCACATTAGTAAATCATAATAATGTGTGAAGTGCAATGTGAAGGTTATTATTTTTATTATTGCTATCTGCCACGATTTCTTCTCCTATAATAGAGATTTTATTGTTTTGTGTTAAGTGTGCAGTTTGCAGGTTCAAACGTGAAACAGATATATTTTTTATAAACACGGATTTTAATTTCTTTACTGCTAATGCTGCTTTTTGGTGTTTGTGATTACACTAGCAGCAAACTACGGTGTTTGATTTGGGCTCAGCCTCAAGCTGGTTAAGCAAAGCGAAGAATAACTGTAGAATGGCATCCGATCTGCTTACAGGCAAAACGTTTTTCAGAGCCGTTTTGAAGATAAGAGATCTGACGGCGGGTGGGAAGCCTGAGCTGGCACGCATTGCCAACCTGAGAAGACCCTCCGGGGCGCGCATTAATGTTAGCTCCCCATTAAAACGATGCATCAAAGAAGGCGATAATAGATCGTGCAGACGTCCTAATGCATTTAATACGACTGTAATGGCAGATGGATTGGTCCGCGGTGTCCGCTAAGCTTTCACGTGTAATGTACAGTTAACATGTTGTAAGCGAAATTTCACATTAGCCCCATATCCTACTTTCACTCACGGCGCATATGAGCATGAACTCATGTCGCAACAAAATGTTATAATAATATTAAAAATACTTACAATACACCCCCCCACCCGCCCTAAAATTTATTTAGAGTATAATTCGTCCTCCGAAATTGATGAAACGAAAGTAAAGCCCTTTAGAAAATTCAGTCTTGCGGGTTAAAAATGCTTTCTACTTCTGCGATTTGATTTAATAAACACTCGAGCATTTTCACCCTAAAACAATTTAGATACTCAACTCCTTGCACAAACTGCGATCGCGTTGCTTCCACTTCAGGAAAACCGATACGCACGATAGTTTTTTCTTTTTCTTTTTGTCTAATTTTACAGTGCACAAGCAAAAACATCGGTCGCACCCCACGCTCAGTCCACACCGTGACCGTCCTCTAGGTCGCGGGACGCGGCAGTGTCAGGACGCATCATGCAAAGAGGGGACGCACTTGCAAACGGTCAACACATCTTTATCTCTAGGCGCGGTGTATGCCACAGCTGCGCGCTCTAGGCTTTGGAGGCGGACGACAGATGCCCAACTTGTCTCGCAATGTCACTTTTTATTTGCAGGGTGTGTCATGAAGCTACTTCCTTAAGCAAGAGAGCCACAGAGGAAGCGAGAGAGGACAGGAGAGTGAGCATCAGAGGAGTCAGATAGTCTTACGCTGAGAAAGAAAACTCAGAAAAAGTTTTAAAGCACTAACCTGGCCATTTTTGCAGAGGTCTGCCCACATGCTTGTGCCGTCCCCTCCTCTCATCAGCACATGGTAGATGAAGAAGTATGTACCCGGTATGCTGCAGATGAACTTGCCCGAAATGCCATCATAGTTGTTGCCCAAGTTGGTGACCACATCGTCAAACTTGAGGATCTCATAGCCTTCGTGGGGATTTTTAAGCCCTGCATAGAAGGCCACCCGAGGTACTGTGCTGTAGGTGGCTGTGCTGATAGCTCCATTACCCCCAAGACCCAAAATCCCAGTCCTTCCTTGATCACCTCTGTCACCAGGCGGTCCAGCTGGTCCTGGTGGCCCTGGTGGCCCTGGTTCTCCTGGCGGTCCAGGTGGTCCGGGCTTGCCTGGCCTGCCAGGCTTCCCCTGTGGGCCCTGCAGTAAGGTGGAGGGTGGAAGCACATTGCTGTGGTCACTCAACGCCTCTGCCTCAGCCTGAAGACCGGTGGAGCTCGTGCTGCTGGCTGGAGTGCCTTTGTTCATGTAGGGATCACACACCATACGGCAGGTGCCCAGCATCTCATAGTGGCTGGCATCTGTTCCCACGGAGCTGACGAGCACAGGGATGAGCACCACCAGCACCAGGACCAGCATAACCCCTACGGCAGCCGCCACCAGGGTCTTCCTCCCGATGCTGAGTCGGGGAAGAGGCTGCGCTGCCAGCGTGGGTCTCCCGGGGGCGGAAATGGTGACTGCTTGGTGTGGGGAGCCTGTCACCGAGGAAAGGGATCCACAGATCCCAAGAAGAGTTGCAAGAGGAGCGGTGAGTGTGTGAGGGTGAGACAAAGACCCACATACACTTGATACACCTCACTGCTCCACTAAGTCACTCTAAAGTAAGCAAGCAGTCACTCACATACACAAAAATACTTAAGGAAACCCAAGCATCCACACGGAGACATTCAGCACGTACTTACAAACACAATCTGACTTGTGAGAAGAAGCAAGAAGGATGCAGAGCCCAAAGGAATGGAGTGAGAGACAGAGGGAGCGAGACAGAGAGAGAGTGTGTGAGAGAGAGAGAGCGAGAGAGAGAGAGAGAGAGGATGATGAGAGTGGGTGAGTGTGAGAGAAACAGAGCAGTCACTGGATCTCTGTGAGTGTGTGTGTGTGTGTGTGTGTGTGTGTATGTGTGTACGTATAGTGAGTTAGTGGAGCCGGATTCTCAGGCTTGGCTTTTTATATGGCAGAGCAGCGGAGCCTCCCCCCCCTTCCCCTCTGCTCCCCTACCGAGTGAGGGGCTGGTGTGGCTACGTCCCCTTCTCTCTCTCACTCTTGCTCTCTCTCTCTTTCTCTCTCTCTCTCTCTCTCTGGCTCACTCAGTAGAAGGACTCATCACACTGCATTTCTTTCAGCCATGCTCCGAAACCACAGAGGAAACCACAACAACCCCCTGACCACCTTGCTCCCCCTCTTTCAACCTTCTCGTTCCTCCTCTCCTTGCTTTCCCTCCTTTCCCCACTTGGGATGTTGTTTCTCACTCCTTTGCTTTATCCTGTCTCTCATCAGCATCCAGTCTCTAAAAATAAAGACGGAGCTGTGGAAAGCCAATCTTTTTTTTTTTTTCCTGGAGGTGGGTTCTAAAGATTCATGCATATATGTGCAGACACAAGACAACATTTAAGTCTTCCATGCCAGGAAATGCTAGCAGCTTCTCAGGAAAAAAAAAAAAAGGTGCTAATTATAAAAGTTAATGCCAAGAACAGACCAGTGAGCCAGCAGAATGACCACACAACCACACATGTAACCTGTTCTAAAAGGTTTGAGTGTGTGTGTGTTTTTTAATGATCTTGGTGGAACATCACCTACTCTTCGGGGCAGCCGACATTGACGCACCTCTGCTGATATATATTTTTTTCCTCCTACTCCCCTTCCCCCTGTGTCAATAAGACTGTTTCTCCACCTGAATGTGCTGACACCATTTCTTATTTGTCTTTTTTTAGGTATTGATTTCATGGTTTTTATCAAATTAAGGGTCCTGGTTGGGAGGGGAAAAAAAAAAAATCCATATGCAGCAGTGATGTCATTCGTTTGACATTTTCATCCCTTGGTGTGATGAATGGTAAAGTAAGAAAGCAAATGACAAAGTTTGTAGATGGCAAATGTAGTCATTATGAAATGTGTGTTTTGGTTGCAGCAATTTTTAGTCGACTTTAATTCAGAACACAAAAAGAACTAATACGTGATGGATGGTGAAAATCTGGCATGCTCATGTAAATGTAAACCTATGAAAAATAGTATTCATAGGATTTTACAGAAGCAAGCTTAAAAACAGCGGGCTTCTTATATCTAAATGCATCTTTTATGTATTAAATCACAAACGTCTTAAGCCAATACAGCTGATAGAGCAACAAAATGCATTTAAAATTAAAAAAGAAATCAACATTTTCATCATGACGGAAAAATCCAGATCTAGCCGACTGAATTAAAAAACATGTTACTGTTATGGGTCCCATTGATAAAGTGGCACAGTGTGCTTTAAAGACGCAGTAATCCAGTGCTACCTTTTAGATTATTTTTGCCATGGCATATGCACACATATTTGGTTAAGGTCAAGTTTTTTAGCACACTCACTGTTTTCATAAATAGATTTCGCTAATCTGTTTAAACTTGTGTTAATTAGTGAAATCAGCCCGTGTGGCCATTGGCTGGAAAATATTTGCAGACTCTTGGCTTTCTCAGCGTTGCCTATTTCTGGCTTTGATAGGACAGTTTGTTCCTGAGCTGGACCGCGCTCTTGTGACGGATTGAGATGGATCAATGAGCAGGATGCCTGACTATTTGTCACCACTACACTTGACGTATCACCAGTTATTTTGCTGTATTTCTGACTCTTCATCATCATTAAACTTCAGGCACAAACTTATGGCATCACCAGTTGGTTGTCTAATTTATCACTGAGCAGAGAGTGTGAGACATATCCAAATAACTGGCACACCAGGTGCGCCTGCAATGCATATTTAGCTGTTTTGTTCTATTCCTCATAACAGACATGGAGTTTGCCTATATGACGAAGTACACAGGGCCTAAATTGGTTTTGGGGTTTGCTTAAGGGGTCATTGTTTGTTCTTCACACCTGCCGGCTGTAAGTGACAGTCAGATCACTGTGCTCCAAATCTCTAAAGCTCTACACCACAGAGATCAATGCACACTAGAGAGGACAAACAGAATGCTATAGTGATGAAAGAGAGATGAGAAAGACAGAGAGCCAACCAGTAGCAATGGGAGCAAGAGGTACAACATAGGCGGGCACTACCTGCTGTAACAGCTGAAATATCTGTCAGTGGAGCTGGTTTGTTTTGCATGATTGGTTAGAGCATATAAAGTGATAATCTGTAGGTGTAATTTGTGGTGAAACTCAATTGAATGTTGCTGACATCATGCTTTGAGACCTGAATAGCAGTAAGATAGAGAGACAAGTCAGCTAAAAAAATGTTATTTTATAGTTGATAGTTGTTTAACCCTGTGGTTTCTAAGTGATTATTGGTCATGACCATAACCCTATGGTATCAGAATGTATAATTTTTGTTTTTGTTTTTACTAATTTGCTCTCCAGACTCTGTAAAGTCTATAAACTGAAAGGCATCTAAAATGTCAAATTGCTTTTCCAAAATTGACTTTTTACATCACTTTGAGGTTAGAATTTAGATCTAGGGTTTGTGTCATCACCACTGAGGAGGTTAGTTGTTGTTTACACTTGCATGTTAATCAATGCTTCACTACCTGGCTAACTTGGAATGCTTGGTTGGGGTCTTTGTGGGGACTACTGAGTGACCTTAATGCTCCAGTGAAACCTAGACGGGTGTGACTCGGAGGGACTGCCTTCCTGATCTCAACCTAAGTGGTATTTTGTTATTGTCCTACTGTGTTCAAGATCACGTTTGAGTATAAATATATTTATAAATGCACTTGGCAACATGGCACCCTAGGCTGCAGGGTGATCAAATTTGTCTAATAAGGTTTGTGGCTGTATGTCCTGGAAACTTTGATGAAGAAAGGAGCTGAGACGTCAAATGAGTTTGATGCCGAGAAAAATGCAGACTTGGTGCAACCAAGTGTGTAATGATGGTGTGCTGGGTGAATCTGCAAAGCCTGGAATTGGAGATCTTCAACTCCCACATCTGGCAGGTTATCAGCAGCATCAACTCAAGAATCCCAAAAGTTGAAAGAGAGTGGAGCAGGAGGTTAACAGCTAGATTGGATTATTCACCAATTAACCAATGAACATCAGAATCAGAATCATCTTTATTTGGCCAACTTTGTGCACACAAATTAGGAATTTGATTCCGGTCTGCATGCAAAACATCTTTTTCTAGACACTAAAAATGAAGGGAAAGTGAACCAAAATCGTAATGTTAAAGTTGCCTTTGAGTTTTTCAATATCTTGATTTTTTTTTCCACCAAATTCTCACTTGCTCACAAGATAATTCATGTAATTTTTTTGCTCAAAGCCAGCAATTGACCCGATTTATTGGAGGGCGTGGTTAGCACTGTCAGTGAACAGCAATATAGTCCTGGGTTTGAATCCACCAGCCAGCCGGGGCTCATCTGTGTGGAGTTAGGTTCCTCGCTCTGTCCAAAGACATGCTTGTTAGGTTAGGACTGGTTACTCTGCATTGGTAGTAGAAATGTTAATGTAAAAATGAATGGTTGTCTATTGGTCTGTGTTAGCCCTGCAATAGCCTGGCAACCTGTCCATGGTACACCCTTCACCCTTTGCCCCATGACAGCTAGGATAGACTCCAGCCTTCTTGTGCAACCCTGAGTTGGATGAATTGAAGAAAATTTATGGTTGTGTTATTGGAGTAAATGTCAGAATGATGAAGACATATTTAAGTATAACAAATATATATGTACTAGAAAGAAATGCAATAAATGAAAATGCAGAAAAGTATGAATGCATGTTTGTGTAACCCTGCTATGTTACTCTGAAAGATGTAGCATCTAAGACAAAGGGGTTATCCTTGAAATGTACAGTATGATTTTTGATTTTTTTTTTTTTTTTGGGAGGGGGTTGCACCGTTGTTAAAAGGAAGCACAAACAGGTTTTGTACTGTACTATTGATCGAACTGTGATGAGAGCAAAAGCTTTTGAAATTTGAAACGTGAGCAGATGCGAGGACATGGCAAGAACAGGAAACCAGAACCTCAGTAGCACTGTGTCCCGACATCAGCCACATCCAAACACACCTCAAAAGCTTTTAATCACTTTGTTGTTCTCCCAGGTTACAAAGACATGGGGAGGAAGAACAAATGTGTTTCCAAGAGTTTCAGAAAGCGCACAAGGGAAAACCACAAAACATGGAAGAATAAAAAAAAAAAATCACTTTCATGGATTTTTTTAAGAGTGAAGTTTAACAGGTCAAAGAAACAAAACAACATCACAAACACGCAAGCAAACACAGTAGATGTCTCATCTCTAGTTGAGTTTGTGTCTCTGATTGCTTCCCTTGTGTTGCTCCTGGCCGAGGCTTATCAAAGAGCTCCTTTCATAAGTGCCAGGATCAAGCCACTGCTGTGACTGCTTGGCACCCACTGAGGTGGTTTGGAGATGGGGGAGCGGGGGGGGGGGGGGGCCAAAAAAAAAGGGGGGGGGGGGGGGGGACA
>VURO01011191.1:18130-35252 GCA_015108175.1 Pelvicachromis taeniatus
CCCCCCCCGGGGGGGTTTGGGGGGGGGGGGGGGGGGGGGGGGGGGAGCTTCAAAACATAGGCAAGGCAGAGGAAGTCAAAATTGAAGGCAGTAAGTGAGGGGGAAATGGCGCATTTGTGCATTTGAAGGAAAATGGGAAAGGAAAAAGGCTGATTTTAGGGTGGGGACAAAGCTTCTGCAAAATGTCTGGAATAAGTGTATGTGTGTTTGTGTGTGTGCGCGTACAGTTTTGTTTATGACAGACAGAGAGAGAGACGGGAGAAAGAGGGCAATCTTTCAGTCTGGGAGGAGTTATTTTATATATGTGCTGACAAAATTAATATGTATTTGCTTTAAGCCTTCTCTGCTTCTGTGATTTCTTGCTGACACACTCTAGAATGCACAGAATATCCAGGTGAATGCAGAAACAGTGAAGGACATGACTACAGAGAGAAAAGAGCAACACACACAAAAATACCCTCGGGCCATGTGCTCCTCCTCACTACAGCAGCTATAGTCCTATCAAGCCCGATATCTGCCCTGTTTACAAAACCATGTGACAGCATCGCATTTTTACAAGACATAATAACTGACTTTGCAGACTAGAGCTCATCCACTAATTGGCGAGTCAGTCTGGTGTTCCTTCATGTTGGGGGCTCTTGTTTGCACGATAAATCCTGACACCGAAGTGATTGTGACATGTTGTAACCGCTTTGCATGTTATGTCACACGTATAGTTAAATCAGCCTTTTTGCATGCGCTTTTCAGTGCAATGGGCTGATTATTGTTGCATGCTCTGAAAGCAAGATTATGAAATATATTTACTAGCTGATTACACTGACACACATCGCCATCCAAGAGTAGACTACTGTACAATTTAAACATTCAGACTGAATTTTGTCATCCATAACCATGGCTTGATTTTTAGTCTGTTTATACATTGTCTTTTCTTTCTCACTTGACTGAACAGCAAAGCTGCCGGCAAACGGTTATTTAACACGTTTATTCCCAGACTGTGAAAATGGAAGTAAGTAATTACTCCTGGATTTTTTTTTTCAATTAAATTTAATTTATATAGCACCAATAAAACTAAGGGATGGTTTAGGGTCACTTCATCCAGCTCTAATTAAAAGAGCTGGATGAAGTGAAGTAGCACGTTTCTGTGATCAAAATCTCACAATGAATTTGATAATTTAGTAGCCGTGTGTGTGAGAGAGATTGATATGTGCATCCACTCAGTCTGCCCTGCATGCTGCATGCTTGTTGTCTGCCTTGACTGCTCTCCCTCAAGGCTCCCAAATGATGAGGTGACCTTTCCACCTCATCCAGGACTGCAGTGTCACTCACAGCATGAACTGAAAAGTCATTCTCTCGCTAAACGCCTCACATCGCTCTCTGCTTTCCTCCTCCACTTGCATCTGATTTGAACTGTGCTGTTGCAAGAAAGGTCAGAATTCTCTGTGGAAAATTGCGCTTATACTTAAAACGAATCTTTAAACTACAGTAAGGCAGGAGTGGCAACAATTAGTTGGTAATTGAATTACTATTGATTCACTAGTGGTAATAACTACTTTTTCCAAGCGTAAAAAATGCAATTTCCAGAGTTCATGACCTGTTGACTCAAAAAATTCCACAAACCTCGTGTTGAGCAGCAGAAATGTACAAACTGTTTTCCCTTAGTGAACCGCGCGCTGCATCAAAAAGAAAAGAAGCATTCATCTGGGTTAATGCAACTGACAGCATGAAATTATTAATGGTGTCCATTCATAGCTGAGCTGCAATGATCACTAGCAATTTTCTTCTTTTGGTTGAAGGATTAAGACAGTAGAAAGAAAATTGTGTCCTGCATGTTGTTTGAATGCTTTTGATATTATATTGATACGTGATGATTGTTTTGTGTTACTTTCTCTCTCTGATTGTTTTCCTTCTTCTTGCCCAACCCAGGGGATGTCCCACGGTGGTTTCCTTCATCCACCCATTGAAGACAAGAGTCTGTCGAAACCTCAGCTGGAGTCCAGCAAAGGCTCTCTGTGGTCTGGTTTCGCTCCCAGCATGGCAAAGCTTGGGCAGAAACTCACAGAGGAATATTCTGTTGCGAGGGAAGAGTATGAGGCTTCGTGTGAAATAGACAACTTCCCCACAGGTGAGATAACAGGAGAAAAAGAAAAGTGTTAGAAGCGTTAAAGGAGCAAATTTCCTGTGTTCTCTGCATTTGTTATCTGGTGATTTAGCAGGTGTATGCAAGAAAAGAACAAGTGATATCTTAAGAGGTATTAAATGTTTACAGTTGGTTAGTGCAGCACCAAAACTGTTGTTTCTGAGACTATGATTACAACAGTATGATTGTTTAAGGTTAAATGAATAGTGTGACATTTTGAGACGTAGATTCTCACGCTCACTTAGCTTCTAATAATTAAGCGAGGTGATTATTAGCATTTTAATCTCTGTGCAGTATCTTTAGCACCACTAACAGTGGGAAAAAGCTCTTCCCTTCCCTCGCTCTGTCCAAAGGTAACACGGTCTGCCCTTCTTCACCTCAAAACGTCACTAATTTGTTGTAGTCATGCATTCATTTTGCATTACCTATTAACCCATTCATGCATGAATTATGACGACCTCAATCTGGAGTTTTTTCTTAAGTATTTTTATTCATCTTTAGGCATGAAAAAAAGATTTTTGAACTTCATTTTTTTTAAACATGTACTTTTCACAGATTTTTGACTTATGAATTTGGTATGGAGTGACACATCAGTGTCCAATGTAGTGTATGTGCAAGTATACCATCAACACTGACAAGTACAAGAAAACAGCCTTTGAATAGCTGCCCATTATATTGACCACTATGCATGAAAGGGTTAAATTCAATTCAATTTTATTTCTATAGCACCCAATCACATCAACAGTTGCCTGAAGGCCTTTTATATTGTAAGCTAAAGAAAATAATACACAGAAAACAGCAACAATCATATGACTCCCTATGAGCAAGTGCTTCGGTGACAATGGGAAGGAAAAACTCCATTTTAACAGGAAGAACCAGACTCAGTTGTAGCATAACTAAATAATGGGTCTCGGTCAATAAATATATGCTTCGTCAAAAGGAAAGATTTAAGCCGGCTCTTAAAACCAGAGAGGGTGTCTGTCTCACAAATCCAAACCCAGAGATGGTTCCACAAAGAGGGGCCTGGAAGCTGAAGGCTCTGCCCCCCATTTTACTTTTAAATGCCCTCGGAACCACAAGTAAGCCTGCCGTCTGAGAGCGAAGTGCTCTGTTGGAATGATGTCATACTGGGAGGTCTTTAAGGTAAGATGGGGTCTGACAAGTCAAGACCTTGTATGTGATGAGAATGATTTTAAATACAATTATGGATTTAACAAGGAGCCAACGAAGAGAAGTCAGTATAAGAGAATATGCTCTTTCTAGTCTCTGTCAGTATTCTTGCTGCAGCATTTTGGATCAGCTGAAGACCTACTGAACACATAATTACATTACTTTATTCTGCAGGTAAAGAATGTGCCACAGTTACTTTACTTTTGTCTTTCTTTCCATCAAAGATCATATGTCACATCTTTGGTATTTACTTTGCAGAAATATATGTAGTATTTGTTGGGCAACAAGGAGTACGTCCTACAAGAGAGGAGAATTTACTGACCGTTTATCAGCTTGTAGTTTCTGTTTTGCAGTGATTAAACACAGCTCTCAAGAGGAAATTTAGCAATAACCCTCACACTTGTATGATTGCAAATAGAGACTATATAAAAGATGAATGTTTCCATCAAGATGCTACCCAGTGGTTTGCTAAGTCCTGTTTTTATAGTCTTTTTGAAACCAGAAATCACAAAGTCACATGTCTCCACTTGTGAATGAGGATTCTCCTGCGGTGTAATGTAAGCCTGCATTTCTGGTACACAGTTCTTGATTTGTTTAATGACTACAACAGCAATATGCAGAGTTTAACAAGAGGCCATCTCCTGGACAACTTCTTGACCAAGAGTCCCCAGGAAGTTGCTGCTCTGGAGAAAAATCATGCAGTTTTGCACATAAAACCCTAGATTAAGCAGAAGGCACAACATCTTAATTAGAGAGGTTTGAGGAGCTGGCAGATGGGTTTTGTATTTGGCATCGGGAGCTATTCCTCACTCCCTCCAGTATTTATGGTAACTTCATAAATGATACAGCTCTATAGAAGCCAGTTTTTGGAGATTTCCATGGAGTGGTGTATTTTCATGTTCACAGTTTTTCTTCCCCCCTCCCTTAATGTCTCTATTCCTAACTAAAGTAAAACAGTGCAAACCGGAAACAACTATAAATTAAACAATATGAGAAATGTATCACCTTGTAATATTATTATTAAAACAACAGAATTATAACCCAATAACGGCATCCCCCTTTTAGCACAACTCCAATAATTCTGCAAAGTTACACTAAAGGTCAAGGCTCTATATGGGAAACAGATGCATAATGAAATCACCCCATATTTCACTGCAAACCCACTGAGCCTGCAGGAGAAAATCGGGAGATGTGTGTAGGCACACTATGTGTGTGCTTTGATGGTAGAAGCAATAAAGCTGCTGGTAGAGCATCCCTTCATCAGCAAAAAAGGGACTAATACTGTACAGGAAAGCATATGATTTATGTAGAAAATAAACTAAAAGTAATATATATGTGACTTCACATACATAGCGCTTATATGTTGTATAAAAGTATATGATTTTCTTACAGTGAGATGTCACATCCTTACTCCTTATCCCCCTCCCCACTATGTACTGTCTTGCCTCCACCCTTACCCACGAGCCCTTAACCTTGAACCTCTGACTCCAGCTAGCTATTTGAGCCACCCTGAAGCCTCTGTTTCAGGGCATAGACTAGCCACACAGCATTAAGTATTGTGCAACAAATGTGTATTTAAGTGTACGAAGTCTAAATGAATTACATGTGTCATGGTGAAAGTTTCTGATGAGCTCTGATGACGACTCTGTCCCCTAAGCCTTTATGTCAGCCAGCTCAGTTATATATCTTATTGCCATCAGGCAATAAATGGTACTATAAAATATTATTAATAACAAAATAATTAATAAGGATATGGGAGCAATGGATCTTAAAATAATTACAAATCCATGATTAGTAATGCTGTAGCTCCACATTTCAACCAAATTTATTATTAATTATTCATAAATTAGTGTTGGGAAACACATATACAGAGTATTTACATATACTGCGTTTTGAATGGCTTTTACGTATACCCGGTAAATGAAAGGAGTACCCACGTCCAGCACCTTCTCAGCAGTAAGTGCTGCCCTTGACCTTGTAGATTTCTTTGTGATGAATCCGCTTACTGGAAGAAAAAAAAAATGTTTTCATCGGACTGAGCATGTTTTCCTGTGAAATCTTTCGAAGTCCATGAGTGAACTGACCACCTGAATCCAAAAAGCAGTACAAATTTCCCCCATGAGAAAGAGGTAAGCAAGACAGAGTGGGAGAGAAAAGACAGAGAGAGAGAGATTGAGAGGTGGAGTGCAAAGGGGAGCAACCCAAAAAGCAGTAGTAACCTCGATCCTACCTCTGTACAGCACGGCAGTTAATTTAAATTCTGCAAGGAGACAACCCATAAATCACCTCCATTCTGACTAATGGCTTCTGCACTGAGGGAAAACTTGCCTCTCTACCTGGAGACTTTCTGCACTGCAAAAAAATATAGGCTGCATTCATTTTGTGTGTGTGGTGTGTGTATATAAATATATATATATACCGTATATGAGCGCGTCACTCAGAAAGACAGTTTTTGAAAGAGTCAGCAGCACGACTAACCCCACCACGTGAGCAGCTATCACTGGAGGCAGAAATCCCCCTGTGCTGGTCCATAATTAGCCCCCATAACTGCCTGACGTCAGAAGTGTGTGACATAAACCTAACCTTGGACTGGATTCCAAAAAATCACCCTGGGTTAGCGCACAAGCACAGCTCACCCAGATTTGTGAGTCATGTGAGTCATAAAAGCTTCTATAAATGTGCTTTTTATGTTCTAAGTGGTACTACTTCAGAGATTTTGAAATGGTTTTTTTTCTTTTTACTTAAGAGAAAATGTTTCTTTTTGTGTGCGTTTGTGGGATTTTGCAGTAATACAGTTTTTTTTTCCTTTAAAGAAAGAAAACCTGTTTAAGATCCAACAGAATTACTTTAGATTTTTAAAAAAACTGTATTCGAGCCAAAGCAAGAAGACTCATTGTTTTACCTGTTAGTTAACAGAGCTTTGAGCAACAAAATAACCATAAAATTTTATTTTTTCAACCCTAATAACTTATTTTGTCAAAGTTTCTTAGAATTAATATTTGGTTTCACTTTTCCAGAAAAGGTTTTGGTAGTTACACATTTGTATCTCTTTTCGTGGGGCTGGATGGTCAGAATTGGCTCCCACGTAGTTGTTGTGTTTAATGCTTGATGGCGGCATCCTCTGTGTTTAGGGAAATGTCTTTTCGGGCAGTGATCCTCGTCGCATTGCATAAACATACAAGATAAGCTGACAGAGTTTCAACTTGCAGCTGACTGACATCGATACGCAACTTTCCAGACACATTTACGAATGTTTCTGCTATAATAATACTCCCGTGTTTCGCTCCTACAGTCAATGCATCTTAATTTCTAACAGATTCTGTTTTTTTATGAGTAATTGCTGCTGTTCCCTGTAGCCGTTAGACTCGAGCTGAGATGATGTGAAAGTCATAGTCATGTCAATGCTTTGTGTTTTACAAAAGGGGAATAATTTTAGTATCTGAGAAAGAAGGAAAACAAAAATTCATACTTTAGCACTACTTCGGTTTAGTAGACAATTATATACTGTATGTGTGTGGGGACACAGTGATGTCACTCACTTATGTTGGGGATATCCTGGCCAGACGGGAGTAGACAGGGTGGGCTGGGGACAGTACATAACGTCTTGCTTGGGGCACGCGGTCACTTGCTTGTTTTTTTAGTTGGTTCACAATTTCCTGACAGCAACTGCCCTTTGCTCTGGGATGACACACAGTACCTTGGGGGCATGCTTGCTTCTTTGTTGCTCCTTCATGAACTGTCACTAGTCATTTGAGTGGTCAGTGGTATGACTAATTCAAAACATGCACCAGTCTCGCTAAATACATTTGTCCTATGATATGTCTAGATATCAAATGAAAAGACGGGAGTTGTTATTGCTAGCAAAAGCCAACTCGTTTCCCTTTATTCTTTAGTTTGGATTGGCACCTACCCACATCTGGAAATAGCTTTTGTTCAGTGACACAGTGTGGTCAAAGCAAGTGTAAAATCATTATGAAATATTCTCTAAACACCACTGATGGACACACACGCGTAGGCCATTTCATCAGACTTGAATATCCATTGAGAGCCCAGAGGAAGATTAAACAGTGTTTTGTAATTTGTTACACTCTGTAGACATTTAGTCTATACACTCCACATGAAATTGGGCGATTGCTTGTGCAGTGACCTGGAGTAACCGGCTGCAGCCTGCTTCGACTCTTATTCCATCCCAGTAACATGGGTGACCTCCAGCTGTGATTGGGACCTCTGTTTCCCCTCGTGGTTAATCAATGTGCTTTACACCTCAAAGATACGCGTTCCTTTCCCCCACCTTTTCCTTTAGTCCATCCACCTCCTGCTCCCCATTTTAACCCCATTTTCTGGACCGTAGCTTAGACAGGCACAGTTTGGAGCTGGAGCTTTAGAGGTTTCAAGCTGTGGGTGATGACACATAGCTAGGCTTTCCAGTGCTCAGGACCACAACAGTACAGCTTCTTATTTCCGCGTCAACCTGCGGAAGAGAAACATGACTGTGTCTTTAAGCTCCGCCCAGTTTTACCTACAGTTAAGGACCCTTACTGCCTGAAGATGGCCTGGTACACTCCAGCACTCTTCAGTTTAAAACAGCTGGTCTATGTGCAACAGCCTAATGACTGTAGTAGTGGCTCATTGCAAAGAGCCCTTGCACTGCTTACCCATCCCACTGATTAATAATGACTATGATCAATCATATGTGGGACTTCACTGCAAGACTGCTAGATTACATGAGATAAGAGCCGACACATAAATCCCCACTAGCCACGCAGGTGCTGAGTTGTTCTGTCCCACACAGAAAAACAGCAGGAAAGGCCTGTCAGGCAGCCAATGGTTCAAGGTCATGCTTTGCATGTGAGTCCTTGCCCCTAGATTTTTCTTATTGTAAAATCTGTTTTCTTTTTTTCTAGCTTTTTAAGTCTTGTAAGTATTCCCTCTGCTCTCTGAAGCCTTGGTCCTGTAATCCAATATCATTAGCCCTACGAATGGAAGGCTCTCTGCGTGAATCCATTAAGAAGGCTTCTCTGTTACTCCTTCTCTGTAATCTCTCTAACCCTGTGGGATTAATCACCCACGGAGAACAGAAATCGATCCATTTAATCACTAAAAGATGTGACAAAAACACTATAACTCGCGTATATGGTGGGAAATTATTGGCCAGTTGAATTTCATTGGGGAGAGGAGAGAGAAAGCCTTATAGAAAACAATACTCTGTTGCACCTTAACAAGGCAATCATTCCACTTATTCGTGCTTTGTATTTATACAAACAAAGGAAACCTTTTATTGTTTTCAGGAAATCAGCAGTGAAGAAAGTAATACCTAAACAAATTAATGATTAAGAAGCCCAGGCCACGAGTTTGACCGTGAAACACCTGTCTTGTTGTACAAACGGACAAGGTTTTTATGTAGGAGTAAATCATGTTTAGTGCCACTCACTTTGCTTGTGTATCTGCATGTTCAGCAGATGTATTTTAGAAATGAGGCCAGGGTCTGCTAAGAGGTATTGTAACGTTTAAGATTTGTTGATGCCTCTTTGAGCCTATAACGATAAGGAATGAGGGTCGGGCGGCAGTGTTAACCCACTAATAAAATCTGCCTTCCTTTAAAAGGTGTTAGAAAACCACAATTACCCCCCTGACATTTTTTACTGCATGATTTATGAACTGATTATTGCATTTCTCTCTCTAACCCTTATTCTAGCTGCTGAGTAATAAGGGGAAGTTAAGGGGCAGTATTGATCAGGTAAAAAGTAGTCTTTGATTTGCCATAGATATGCGAGAGGAGAGGAGAGGAGAGGAGAGGAGAGGAGAGGAGAGGAGAGGAGAGGAGAGGAGAGAGCTATTGATGAGTTTTTCCTCTCCCACGGCCCTCTACCATGCAGCCCCTGGCCGTCTGGACACCCGCCACGTGTGAACAAGCTTTCAGCTCACATCATCTTCTCCACTTCCACCTATAATTGGCCATATGTGTCACTAGCACCCTGCTGCTGCTGCCACTGCTGCTTCTAGAAGGAAAGAAAAGGAGATCAGAGCTTTGACAAGGTGATTGTTGGATGGCTCTTGCTTTGACGTATCAGGTAAGCCTTATTTCGCCAAACATTTACTTTTGAGCCCTTCTATGACATAAATTAGTAGATACCTGTTGTGTCGCAGCAGTCGGCCCGATTTTAACTGTTGCTTAACTGCTCTGGTGGTAAAGTTATCTCCATACTATAGCATAAAAATAACACAGAGTTTTTTTAAGTTTAAGTACTTGTCCTTCACATAGAAGCTGGATTTAACGAGACATTTAAACTGTCTCAGGAGGATATTTCTAGAAGCGCTGGACAGAAAATGTACAGTAGATCGTCAGTGGGCCAACAACTGAATACGCTGAATGCATAATACCCAAAAGTGGCCCATGGCATGTGGCATTCAGTGAGCATTCATTAACCTTTACTGCAGTTGCAGCAGTTACATGAATTAAATAAGGTAATAATAAGGTATAGTGATAAGATAAATAAGGGTAATTGAATCTATATGGGCCGACTTAAACAAACCCAAACAACAGATATGCTTTTTTTTTTTTTTCCGGTGTTTAAAATGCATTCTCATTTAATTGGCAGAAAAACCTATTAGTGATGCCAGAGAGGGAGAGGGGGGAAAAGGTCAGAGTTTGGATGAGTGTCGCTCTGCCGTTGTCTGAAAGGCAAATGTCACACCATAGCAGGGAGGCTGCAGAGAGAGGGTGGTAAGTGAACAAGCTGGTAAAGTGAGTACAGAGAGTATGGTTAGGGCGGGGAGAGGAAAGAGAAGTAAGTGGAGAGGAGAGGTGAGGAAATTCTTCTGAGATGCTACAAGGTACATGTAGATGCTAAGTGGTGAGTGGGGATAGGGAGCATGCCGAACAGAATTGCAGAGCAACCACAGGGCAGCCTGGGGTTTTGCCACAGGGGAGTTGGGAGGCAAATTTTCTGTGACGAACAGGCACGCATTCACAGCAGCTCTAATGCTCTTTTCTTGGGGAAGACCACTGGTGTCATTTTTATCTCATGCAGTTTTCACGACCTAGACTTGTTTAACAATTGATGATGTCAAGCGCAGAGTTACTCTGGATTACAAGTTCAAAAAAGAAAGAAAACAGTCTTCGTGACATGTAAACAGTTAGGAAGCTGCTCTACTTGTCTCAGTCTCAGCACTTCATTAATTCATTAGATCCAAATTAACATCCTGGGGTTTGTATGACAAGTCAGACTTGCCTTTAAGTTTTAGCAGCTTTTGAAGCAATTAATAGGCTTGATGAAGATGTGAACTGAAGAGAGAAGAAAGCTCCAAAATTAAAACAAAACAATTACCATATAATTTCAAGTGTCACTAAAAAAATAACACTGTTTTTTAATATATTTATTTTTATAGCCAACAAGTCCTAAAAATAAGTTGATCCTGTGGATTCTTACTTTTCTGTCATATCTTGTAGCTCCTGCAGTACAGGTTTCAAATCATCTCATTCACTGCGCTGGCATTGCTGACTGGTGGATACGTTGCTCATTGCTCTGCTGAATCCTTCACCCATACAAGTACATTCTGTGAATGCATCCCATTCAACTGTTTCTTCTTGCGAATTACACATATGCATAGTCATCCAGCATCTCCAAAATCATCAGGACACCAGAGTGTTGGAGCCCTATTGAAAACTGCAACGCTGACGCACAAACACTGCCTACACTGGAGTCTTCACCTAACCTGACCTCATGACAAAGGTCACTCCATAGGACAACACGTCTGGAGTTGTTTTAGGAAAAAAAATGTTTTAGAGAGTTGAATTTCTGAATACTGGCGCAGTGTGAAAATATTATGCTTTGGGGTTGTGTGGCTTCTTGTGGCAGAGGAAATTACACCAAAGTGTCAGCAAATTCGGGATCCGAGTGTGATGCAGTTGGTAGAGAAATTGAAGCTTAAAAGAATCTGGCTTCAACAGCAGCACAGTGATCCAAAGTGCACCTCATAATCAGCAAATTCACTACATGAGGAAATGCAAGCTGTAGCTTTTCCAGCGGCCCTCAAGGTCCCCTGATTTGAACCTTACTCAGTTTCTGCGGATACATCTCAATTATTTTGCACGTAGGAGATAAGCAAATTATGTCAGAATCTGAAATAATCTGCAAGGAGCAGTGGGTGATCTCACACGCCTGGATGAAAGCCAGTGGAGAGTGGTTTTTTTTTAATGATGTTGTCTACTTTCCTCCATTGTTGTCACATAGATTATATCAGAAACCAAGAAGTGTGATTATGTATAATCATTTAGAACAAAAGTAGCAACTAAATAGTCTCACTTCTTTGCCTGCGCAGTGCTTCAGTAAAAATATCTGTCTGCAAATATAAACTGAGATGTTTCATTTTCAAAAAACAAAGGAGTAGTCGAAACTCCTGTTGGAAGATTGCAGGTTCTACACGACAGGCTAAAAGGGCAGAACAAATAGTCGAACAGTCATATCAGTGGCATGTTTTGATGGTTTGACACAGTTTATTTGTGCCATCAATGGCGTGTAATCACAGAGCACACAGGTCCTTTGAGCTTCTCGGAGAATGATGAGCTGTTTTTTTTTCCTTTGGTGCCATAGCAGCAATTTTCCCTGTCTCTGACACATCACAAAAACATGTGGTATGAGGGATGTTGTGATGTTAAGCTTGTTTCTTTCTCTCCCTTCTAATCTAGTGATTATGTAATAGGCTACTGCCTTTAACAATGGTAATGAGACATTTCACCGAAGGATGCTAAGATTTCATCTTCACCTTTTGACACGGGATGTCAACAGCACAGTGTGTGATATGCTGGCGTGCTCAGTGTCTAACTGGAATGCCAGCATCCTGATGTACTGTTTAGAGGACATGTCACATACTCATGTGACAGCTATAACTGAACACCACTCTGGGCGCTTTTATCTTCTGTTATTTTTGTTCATTTTCTTTATATCCACATAAAACAACAGTCATACTGCCGATACTGGGAAAAGACAATCAGGCAGTTTTAGGGGCATTAATTTAGCAATAGTAAGTCCTGGATTGTCAGTTCTAAATGGTCACAAGAACTGAGGCAACAATAAAGTGCACACATTTATTTTTGAGCTGTCTGATCATTATATAAATAAAACTGGGATTAAAATGTTGTTTTGATGGATCTTGGTTCAAGAAATGTGTCTTTTTGTGGTTTCACATAGCAATTTACTTACATAGCCATCATGTGGTCAATTATTAGCAAATACACTTATTTTTTGGGTATCAACTAAAGAAAAAGGTAAATATGTACAGATGACACAGTGAGTGATGATTAGTGTAGTGTAGTGTCTTTTTCTGAAATTACATGAATGAAGATAAAGATAAGGTTGAAGATAAGGTTCACAACACTCAAAAATGACAGATTATAGCCATTGCGTTTCTTTTTTGCTGATTCTGAGCATGGAGTTTCAAATGTTGGGGAGTTAACCTTGGTAGGGTTTATTTTTTCCAAATCTTAAAAGAAACAGGATCTGATGTTTTGCTTTGGATATTTTCAGCCCCTGCAGTTTCTCTGGTGGCAAGCAGCACCTGAGAGTTGCCAGCATCACAGAAGTGGAACCAGGCCGAGACATCGGGGAAGCCGAATGAGGTGGCTCCATCCTCTTCTAAAGGAATGGCAGAGGAGGGCACTGGCACAGCGTCTGGCCTCATGACTTAGTGAGGCACACGAGACCACTGGTGTCCGACCACCATCTGGTGTCTGTCATTGAATTAGATTGACACCGTGATGAGAAACATGGAGGGTTTACAATGTATGTCTGCGTCTCTGTCAGTCTCTGTGCATCAATGGCTTAGGCAAAGATTGGCAACCACCGCCCCCCCTCCTTCCTCTCCTAGTCTTCAACTACTCCCACCCTCGCTCTTGCTCCTCATCCCTCTCTATATATCTCAGTCTGGTCTGAAGATAGACGAGAATCTGCTGTGGGATTATGTACTGCAAGCTGCTAATAATGTTGAAGAGCCTCCTGGGCTCTCACTCCCGAAGCAACGGAGCAATAAAACCAGAAGCTGGGAAATACATGGCTATTTAATAGAAACCGAAGCTTCTGAGCTGCTGTGCTATATTTACAGGTATCCTTTCTGCCTTCGTTTTTTTGCATCCTGCGCTTGTCTGCCTTGCCTGCCCACCCGTCAGCCACCTTGGAGGAGACCTGGTACCTGCTGTTCCTTGCTCCCTACAGCCTCCCACGCCACTGCCACAAACACACTCTGCTTGTAGAGGCAATAATGCAAGAACCGGTGCGAGTGCAGTCATTGTGATTGTTGTTAAAAGTGACACTGGGTTATGAAGCATGGAGCAGGTGACAAAGAAAAAAAATGATGGTGCTATTCACAAAACAAGGAGAAAAGGGGCAGAATAGAATGCTCTCTTCATCACAGTTTGTTGTTTGTTGTGCTTAGTGATGCTGCCCAGTTTCCCAACTATTCAAATCTTGCCATTTAGTTTGTACCATCTGTCTCACACCGAAGTCAGAATGGGTATGACACAACAGGGCCAGTGTTTTGTTGTCTTGTTCTATTTATTCCTCGATAATGAGAAATCAGCAGAGGAACTGGCATGGTGCTTTCTGCCACACATATACACCCATGAAAGTCTTCCTGGGCCATATGGCTTGTCTACAGGGGGCTATTTGACTCTTCTGACTCTGTGGCACCAGAACCACAGATCTTGATCTCTTTTCTTCAGAGGCTTATCATGAATGCACTCTTATCACGCATCCTCGCTGAAACTGAATAACCGTTTGTAGTATTTCCAGTGGATACTCATCTCCGTACAAATGCTTTACAGTGAGTGACAGGTGGCTTGATTGTCAAACAGCAGCATAAAAAAAATCAGTCAGAGGATGTCATGAGAAAATTATTGGGACACGCTGTGGGATTTAAATTGTCATAATTGTCCTTCCTCATTGTGGGACCCTCCGTCTATGCAGTAATTCCATCTTTAGCCTCAAGTGTGTTCATTGTGTCATTTCTTCAAAAGGGAAGACGGCACCATGTGACTAATTACACACTCTTGGAATGTTTGAAGTGATACAGATTGAGGATGGCATGTAAGCAATGTTTAATTCACCATCCCTGCATGAAGACTTTTAAATCTAGAGCTGGCTTGACTTTGCAGCAGCAGGCTCTGCCACAGAAAGGACTTACTTGTAATCCCCGGTGTCACAAACAATAATATGCACTCCCTCCCACAGTGGTTTACAATGGTTCAAATGTAGAAATGCACACTCACAATATACTGCAAATCATATGCACATGAATTAAAATGTAGCACAAAAAAATATGCAAATTCTGAGTTTAGTAATTGTGGAACAACATCCTTATAACTTGAGAAGTTGCTACTGTATGAATGTGCAGTGTCCCCGTTTCAAAACATAAAAAGACTTCAGAATGGGAATTCACTAATCAGTAGGGTCATGTCACAGAAGCTAAATCCATCTTTATTTACAGTTCGTGCTCTAAGTTTATTGTCTCGCATGAAGCTGGGGCACAAGTTGGCATAGTCCTGTTAAAAATCAAGGAGACCTTATGATTCAGCATCTGGTAGAACTTTAGCAGCAGTAACTTCAAGTAAACTCTTTCTGTATGACTTTATCGTCTGTCGCCACATTTTCCATTTCTAAAGAAATTGAAGTAGATTTGAGTGTGGCCCATTCTTTAGAAATTTGCTTTAGTTTGTTGAGGTTTCCGGGCATTCTTGATTCTTGATGCGCGAATCTTTTCTTTTTTTTTTTAGCCATTTTGTTGTAGCATGACCCAGTTTCAGCCAAGTTTGAACTGTTAGACAGATGGCCTCACATTCTCTAGAATACTTTGGTATCCAGGAGTTCATGGTTGACTCAATGACTGTAAGGTAGCCTGATTCTGTGGCTGCAAAATGAGCACATCACCCCTCCGTTACCATGCTGGACAGTTGGTATGAGGTATTTGTGCTGATATGCTGTGTTTGGTTTTTGCCAAATGTGGTCCTGTGCATCATGGTCAAATATCTCTAGTTTGTCCTATGTGTCCAAAAGACATTCTGCCAGAGGTCTTATGGTTTGTTCACATGCAGCTTAGCAAAGCTAACTCATATTGCCATGTTGTTTTTAGAGAAAAGAGGCTTTCTACCGACAACCCTTTCTCATGGAGGCCGGGAGGATCTGAGATGTATTTTATTTGTAATTTCTTTGAGCATTGCATAGCTGACCTTGGGGTAAATTTGCTGGGACATCTATTCCTAAAATAATGCAGTGGCGTGTTAACACATACATGAATGTAGGGGTGGTTTTGATAATCGATTTTCCAATTAAAATCGATTTTAGCTTGAAAAAAGAGATATTGATTCTTTAAAATCCTGAATTTTAAAGAATCAAATAAATTTTAAATACATTTATTTAGCCAGAAACGACAGAATCTGAGGTTAAACCTCACAAAACTATTTCGACAATCACCAAACAGCTAAAACAGTAAATGGGAGCAGGTAAATGGATTCCGCAAAAAAAAAAAAAAAACGACGTAAACACAAAGCGCGGACCCGACGCATCAGAATCAGTAAGACGTCAGCTTTCTCGCCCGAAGACACGGACGCGGACACGCCGTCGGGGCTGAAAGCTGACAGCTCACTGATTCTGATGCTGCAGGTTTTGTCTCTCTCCAACCAAAATTCTCTGACCCAGTATGGGATCAGAATGATGCCACCTTAAAATGAAACCAGCAGCAAAAGAAGATCCAAACTCCGCTTCACATAAACATCGTCATGAATTCCCTCTTACTTTTGCTATTTTGCTTCCACCACGATAAAATCACACTTCCTGCAGAGCTCTCTCTCTCGCTCTCTCGCTCTCTCTCTCCATCTACTTCAAGAACAGTTTCCCATCTAAAAATCTTTTTCTGCATTATTTGCTTGCTTATTACCCACCAGTCTACCGTTGTTTACAGCGCTGTCGGTTGCTGTGTTTTTATTTTTATTTAAATGGCTTCCGACAAGAAAGTCTAATTTCTACTGTTCAATACTGAAGAAATTTAAACTTTTTAAAATTCTGCGAAATTGCCCAACGCTAAGCTGTGTCTCTAATCAAACCTCTGTAACTTTGCTCTGCTTCACTTCAGCAGCATCAGGTAATGTTCATATGTTGATTCATGGTTTTCTTCCGTTTTTGTTCTACTGCAGAATATGTTTAGGTTATCCGCTATATAAAACCAGGCCAGGAAAATCTCCATGTTTTTCTGTTTTATCCTTAGTTACTTTGACACAAAAGCAACTGCTGTGATGCTTAATCCTCTGATAATGTGTCAGCTTTCTTTTTATAGATATAAAAATATGGATATGTACTGATAAATGATCAAAATTATAATATTTATGATTGTCTGAGGTAAAATTTTTCTGGTTCAAATTGAATCGAATCGGGACCTTGTGAATCGGAATGGAAACGATTCTAGAAATCAGTGACGATACCCGGCCCTACATGAATGGTCCAACAAACTGTTAAAATTACAGTTCTTATAGATGCGCTCATACTTCCTGATGATCAGTTAATGAAGTGCATTCGCTTAACTCATCACTTAGTGGCTACTACTAACCCTCTTAATTCCTGCGGAAACAGTAAAGGCGTATTTTGTTTTTCACAAGACAGCAACGAGTGTTGTGATGTTGTGAAGCTATGAATACAGACGCTCCATCTCCATTCACTTTTATTTAGTTTTCACTTGATTAATTTGTCAGTAACTACAATATAAAAAAACCCAGAATAAATTTGATTTTGATTTGAATTAGATTTTTACATTTTATATTCGATCCAAATA
>VURO01011191.1:35272-49611 GCA_015108175.1 Pelvicachromis taeniatus
TCCAAATAGGGTTTTTTTTTTTTTTTTAACGTACTGATGCTCACTCTCATCTCAGCAATACTCTAATTCAACAAGCCAAGCCAGTCCAAGTTTATTTATAAAGCACTTTAATCACTACTTGCTGTTTTTAAATTGTTTAACACAGGAATAAAAATATATCAGAATAAAATAAAGAAATAATACAAAATGAATGGAATTAAAATTACAACAGAAAATAAAGACATCAATACAAAACTGGGTCAAAAACACAGCAGAACAGGTGGGTTTTAAAAACTGGCAGTAAAGAGGCATGTGTAATGTGAAACAGCAATGAATTCCACACTTTGGGAGTCACGAAAGCCCTGTCCCCTCAACCGGGAAGCATCAGCTCAGAGAGGTAGGGTGGGGCACGGTCATTTCAGAGCTTAAACACAGAAAAAAGGATTTTAAATTGAACTCTAAAATGGACAGGCAGCCAGTGCTGTGAGGATAAAAAAAGAGTAATATGCTCTCTCTTATCCGTGTTACAGTTAAAAGTCAGTTTGCACCAGGTGAAGATGTTACAGGGAGGATTGGCTAACACGGACATACAAAGAGTTACTGTACAGTAATCTAAGTTGTAATAACGTCATGGATTACTGTTTAAAGTCTGGAAACAGGCCTAAAGTTGGATAATGCAGTGGGATCCAGGACAGGTTTTTGATCATTGGATGGACTGTCACAGTCAGTACAATAAAGCCTTCTGCTCATTTCCATCTTCCAATATGTCTTTCTTCATTATAACCACAAAACATTCAAGATATGCAATGTTACTTTTTAAGCTTTAACGTTTTACATAGTACTTCTGTAAGTCCATAGAAACTTGTTAGTTTGTGTTTCGAGTGCTAATAGTATATACAATATGTTACAAGACAATTGTACTGTGAAACTTACAATCTTCTGAAATCTTTATATTAGTAATAATTACAGTTGCATGCCACATTCTGAAGCAGTTTAGAGGTACTTTCAAACATTATCTATAGGGTTTCAGAGAAAACCTTCTTGTCATGTAACTGTTCAGATTCAGAGAGGTCTCAACAGGCTGTGGTGACCGTGAAAGCCTCAACAGACACTTTGAATCTAAGCCAGATTTAAAATTTGAATGGTAGGTGAGAGAAAAAATACGTTTTTTTTTTCCTCAGCCTTGAGCTAAAAAAGGACATCAGTGAGGACAAGTATTGAACAACGTGCAAAAGAAAAAGAAAGATAGTAGTTGGAAAACATAAAGTAAAGAAAAACATACTGGCAGCAAGCCTAACATCATTTTAGCCACAAATCTTTCTCAATCCCCGCACTAATGCATTTCCAGTATTGACTGTAATACACAATATATGGAATTTATCCATGATCTAATCTTTTGTATAAAACACATTATATGGGCAAAGGTACCGGGCCGCTGCTTTTACATTTGGGATTCAGGTGTGTTTACAGTTCCATTGCTACATGTATATAAAAATCAAGCATATATCCATGCAGTCTGCCATACATATTTATGTGAAAGAATAGGTCATTCTAAAGAGCTCACAAACACGGAGCATGACATTGTAATAGGATGCTACCTCTGCAACAAGTCAGATCATCAGTTTTCTTCTCTCCTAGATATTCCACAGTCAGCTGTGAGTAGTATTACGCCAAGGTGGAAGCATTTAGGAACCGTTTAGCGACTCATCCAAGGAGTGGCAAACCACATAAAGTTACAGAGCAGGGTTGCCAAGTGCTGAGGGAAATAGTGTGTAAAAGTCACCAACGCTCTTCTGACTCAATAACTGCAGAATTCCAAACCTCCGCTGAAATTAACATCGGCATGAAAACTGTGCACCGGGAGTTTCGTGGCATGGATATTTATTGGTGAGCAGCACCTGTGTGTGTAATGTTTGGACAGCCTGATGCTTTTCTCCCTATAGTGTGTAATACTGTCTTATATCCAGTGTGTCTGTTAAAAAGTCTGTTCAATCCCCCTGGACCTCAATCACTATAAGATATATTTTCATATGAATATGGCTTTGAGTCTGTATGCAAAAGATACAAGATTTTGTATGAGAAGCTTTTTTGGACACTATTTCTATGTAGTCTGAGTGCTAGCTGCTGACTAAAACTGAGCAGTTGCTTTTTTTACACCATGTAACTAAAAATTCAGTTTGGAAAGCACATTGTTGGCCATTGTCTGGTGGCAGTTTTGCATTTTATTAGCTTTCCTTTTCTTTCCTTTATCTTCATTTATAAACAATAGCAGGAAGTCTAATCCTGGGCACATGCCAGCTGCACTGACAACCACAAGATATTGGCAGTTTCCCACAGGGGCTAACTCAATGATTGATGAATGTAGATGCTAATGTCTAAATGCCCAACATCTTTACTCTGTATATAATATGTCTTAAAAGAACATAAAAGGATGATCAACTTTATATAAAGTCTGTCATCCTGTCCTACCCCTCCATGAATCGCTACTGGCTGTGGAGTTTGTGTGACTGAGTGTGCCAAGTGATCCCAAGATCCATGTTGCTCCAGACTGGGAAGCGGTCTAGGGCAGTGTCACAGGAGGGACCCGCCACTCCAGAGCATGTTTAAAACATAATGGGAGTTAAACATTTACAGTAAGATTCTAATAGGGTCTAAACAAGACTACCATATAAAGTCGATTAATGATCTGGCAAACAGTGGGGGAGTGCAGTTAAATACAACAGGTAAGAGGAGATGTGTTACAAGCGTGCCAGCGGACACCTGAAAGAACCACACACATATTATGTATGTGTGGTTCCTTCAGTGTGCTGTGGGAAGGAGAGTTTTTGCACAAGCACACCCACACACACGCGACAAAGATCAAGAGAGAGGTGGAGCAAGAAGAGAACAGAGATAAAAGCAGGCGCCACATCTGCAGTTCAAATAGAGCTGTTGCTCCTCCACATTGAAAGGAGCCAGTTGAAGTGGTTCAGGTATCTACCCAGGATACCAGTAGGCATATCCTACTGGGAGAGTGGCTTTGGAGATGGAGTTCTGGGCAGATGAGGGATGGATGGATGGATTGTTCTGTCCTATTTAGAAAAACCACATCAGATGTCGTCCACGGTGGTCATCATTCCAATTCATTATTACTTAACGGAGTGAAAACAGTGCAGTTTTTAAAATAACAGATAATTTTGTTTTCAGTAACTCAACTAAAAAGAAAAAAAAGGAGAGTTGTTTTAGCCTAACAAACATTATTTTCACTCCCTCACATCTGGAAGAGTCCACATCCCAGTAGGGAGCCACCTCAGGCACAGCCATGCTGAGCAGAATTTCCCAGCAGGACCAATACCATCACAAACAAGGAGCGAGGCCCCACAGAGCACACATGTGGAGAGAAGGTCACAGACCGTGCTGAACCAGCTGAACACAAACAGCATCATCCACCCAATCCAAAACCACAACGTGTAGAGCTGCACCCGGTTCAGACTCTAAAAAGTCCCCTGGTGGCTCCATGCCTGTCAGGGTTTATTATTGTTATCTTACTGCTGTTTGGCCTCATGCTAACCTAATAAAAATGTATGGAGACATTTCAGTCCCATGAAATCTATTATTCCAACAAGTAGCCCATACATATAAGTTGTATTTTCCTGAATGCGATATGTTAAACTGTATTATCTTGCATATATTGTAGCCTGCTTAGACATATCACAAGCTGCAACCACTAGAGGTGAATAGAGGTGGTCCGTAATCGAAAAGTGACCACATCTAAAATTTCTTTAAATGTTATCAGAGTGTCTAAATTGTTCAGTTTCATCAAGATTGAACAACAACAAAAGCGCTGATTTCATAAACAATTGGTCCAAATGTAATAACAGCATACCCTGTCCACACTGCCTAGAACAACATATACAAGTGTTCTAGCATCTGACACCACCATCCACAAGTCGTGGTTATTTCTCAGTTAAAATAAATCACTGTTACAAACATGATGACATGATAACACCGTTAGGTGTATGAAATATGTCAAAAACTGTTTTTAACACTTTTTGTTTCTTGTTGACTTAACCTTTGTACCTCAAACACCTGCTGTACATCATCTTACATCTTCCTCTGTTCCTGTCACCATCAGAGCTCTGTCACTTGACATTTTGGGGGCACAGGTTGAAATACCACAGAATTTTATTATTTGCTTATTTTATTTTGCGTTTTTATGTTACTTTTGTATTGATGATTTAATGGGAAGAGTTTCAAGACCACCCAAGTCTTGGACATGCTCCAACTGCAAGTCATGTACCAGTAACCATGCTAAAAAAACAACCTCCCTAATCCTAGACCCCCCCCCAAATAACCCACACTGTTTTGTTAAGCTGTATGTGTGTGTTAGTTTTATACCTTATTTATGTAAAACGTATTCCCATTAGAGTAAGATGTTACAGAGTGAGCATGTTATCAAGTATGTGTGTTTTCTCTTCAACACTAAACATATCTAGCAGGTGTTAGGGCAACTTTTACAGTGGCGTTATACTCAACCCACTTGCACTTAATATCTCTAGTGTTATCTTGCGGGCAGTGCTGTGAATTGATGTGGCCTAGTTTGGTTTTTTTTGTTTGTTTTTTTGTTTTTTATTAAAAGAGGTTAAAATCTAAGGTCAGTTGTGTGCTTTTTCTTATTAAATGCAAATGTGCAAAAGCTTCTTTCACTCCGTGGTGCAAGTAAATAAAACGAGAAGGTCCTGCAGCTTGACAGCAAAGAGATGAAAATCTACTCAAACATAAAGAATGCTGATTTGTGAATGTTTTACATCCAATCAAGCACCCCTCCTTCTTTGTTGAGCCATGTTAGACAGGTGGTGCTGTGTGCCGTTTCTTGGGACTGAGTGGCATTTTAAACTGAACTCGCCATTCTTACCTGCACCTGTATTGTGTCTCCAGAGCAACTGCTTTTCCATTTAGCACCTGACAATATCCAAGCTTTCTATTCATTTCCCGTCTTTCAGGCTGGAGGAAATGAATCACTGGGCTGTCAAGGAGAGGCACAGGAGCAATAACAGAAGTGTGTGAGAAAAGAAACTTTGATATGTAAGGTTTACTCACTCTTTATTCCTCATGGACCCTTGGGGTATGTTATGGGACATCACACTGTTAGACTCTGGCTTCTAAAGCTAACAGACCTGCAGGTGTAATTTCATCTGCCCATCTTTCTATTCCTTGGCTCTGCCTCCCACTTTCACTCTCAGTTTTTGGCATATTCTCTTCTCTTTCTTTCACACAGGCTTTCTAACCGTCTGCCCTGTGTCACTTCCACTTGCATCACAACCATCATGGTGATGATTCGCAGCAGTAACTTGGGATAAAAAACATTTCAGAAAGAAATTACTCCAATTATTTAAAAAAAAAAAAGAAGAAGAAGTAAAGATTACATAAATAGTAATGAATAATGATAAAAACTCTTTGACATTACCATCTGAATGTCGCAGCAGAAATCAAGTCCCAGATCAGGCAACAGTTTTTCAGTGTTTTTAGCTGACAGGACGTGGAACAAAGTGCGGTCTTCTGCTGATGTAGCCCATCTACTTCAAGATTTAAACTGCTGTGTATTCAGAGATGCTCTTCTGCATTAGTTGTAACTAGTGGTTATTTGAGTTACCGTTGCCTTCCCGTCCTATCCTCAGAACTCTCCCCTAACATCAACAGCATTTTCACCCAGAGAACCAGCCCTCACTTGATAGTTTGTAGACTATTCCCTGTAAACCTTGGACATGGTTGTGCAGGAAAATCCCAATAGATCAGCAATTTCTTAAATACTCAGACTATCTCGAACAACCAACCATGTCACAGTCGGACCACCTTTCTTCTCCATTCTGATACTCAGTTTGAACTTTAGAACCTCAGCGGGGTTCAGATCAAAAAGTCAGCCTGAATTCCAGATGCCCTCTGGTTATGACAGTTTTCCGAACATATTTATGTTTTAAAACCATTCTCCATATTATCTATTAGTACAGACTTACTTGTGGTTCCTGTAGCTTTCAGTAGTTAAGTGGGAGGTAGACTCTAGCTATCAGGCTTCTCTGTGGCGTCAGGCCAACATGGAAGTGCCAAAAACTGCACTGTATCTGAAATGGACACTTTACAGCCTGTTCCAAAAACCAGTCAATCAGCTGCACATTTAGAAATATGTTTGGAGTATGTTACAATAAAAACACTCTAGCTGATAACTTATTATTCTATTCCTTACTGTATTTTTTTTATTTTAATTTATTACTTTAAAAAAGGCTTTGACTCTGAAAGTGGCATGGCTAGTGTTGCAGTAAGAGCAGGATCAGGTGATCCTGAACTACGCCTCAGTTATTCTATACAGGCTTGGGCCACTATCAAACCAGTGATGCAATGAGCACTGCTCCCCTACTCACTTCTCTTCCACGCTCCGTGTTTTTATGTGCTACTTTGGCATATCATTCAAATCTGTTTCCTATAGTTCTTCTTTTGTTGTTTCTCTATGCTCATTTCTCTTTTTGGTTTCTCTTCACTCCAGTTGCTCACAGTAGATAGCCGCTCCCCTGAGCCTGGTTCTGCTGGTGGTTTTTCAGTTTTCAAGGAAAATCTCTTCCCCCACTCTTGCAAAGTGCTTCTTTGTAGGTGATCATTGATAATTAGATATCTATCTATAATGTTCTAGGATTTATAACTTACAATATAAATGAGCGTTGGAGTGATTTGGCACTATATACACAGGCTCGTTTAAGTCCCCATGATAATTCAGTCATGGGTAAACGTTTATTATTTGATATCATGGCCGTGTAAATTAAAGAACCTAAGAAGGAATCAAAACTAACAACAATAATGTGAGATGATGGCAGTCAACTTTTGAGCATGACAAGTGAGCAGTTTATTTTTTTAATTTTTCTTGTCTTATTTATTTTTCAATGTCATGTCAGTCTTGGTTACTGCTACAAATACATATGGGCTATGCCTTCAGCTGAAAAAATACAGAAACTGCACAATCTAGAAAGCATATTTTACTATCAATATTTACCCAACAAGACTACAAGAAGCACCTACTACAGACCAACTTGCTATTACAACAAGTGATCATTCATCCCTGCCACTCACCTGAACACAACACTTATTCAGAGGACACTACAGCAGATGAAATATTAATCAGCGTCATTAAAACGGTCAAGTTAATGAAGAAGTAGTGTGTAAAATGAGCATTATTATGATCCAATTGCTTCTTTAAGGCAATTGCTGATGTTTGAACAGAAGAAGTACATGAAGTGGCTTACCCAGTCTCCAAGAGCTGAATCATTGAGTAGCCAAGCAGCAGCCAAGAACCCTAAAGGATTGAGAGTTTCTGTAAAGAGGAGTGGGCCAAAATCCCCCCTGAGATGTGTGCAAACATGGTGACCAAATCCAAGAAATATTTTGCTTGGGGATAAAATATTTATTTAATTCAGTGATATGCAAATCTATTTATAATGTTTATATAATGTGTTTTTTAATGGGCTTTTGGTTGATATCTGACAGAACCATAAAAATTATTTGCAAGTGAACAAACGGTATTTGAGATGGTCAGTGCATATTTTCAATTTTATGCTGATTACTAACAAACGTTAAGTTCTCGTGATAGCAGCTTTTGCAAAGTTTCAGACTGGATGTCAAATAATTTACTCTAACTGAATTCATACAAAACTGAAAATCTTCTCATTGGGTCTGAGCTCACTGCTGAACACATCCTGCTGTCAGTCCTTTTAAACTTCTAGCAAAACATCTTGGTTCCTAGTTTGATGACAGTTTAAATTTTGAGCAGAATATGTCAAGAGCACTGGGTAGAGTGGATTCAGTGGTAGGATTCAAAGAGTTCAAGTTCGTTTATTTGCAGTAAAAAAACACCCTGGTGATATATACAGGTTGTAATGGGGGGGGGGGGACAGGGGCTCCAGGAATCTAGGGATCCAGGGAAAGCAGCGTCCAGACAATCCAAGTCTTCTCACTGACTCAGCTCAGGCAGTCTCTCCAAACACTCCAAATTCAGGGAAGGTCAGTACACGAGAGGAAGAACAACGAGATTAGGAGGGGAAAAGGTAAGGAAAACACACTAGACTGGAGCGCTGAGGCTTTACTAACAGCATAGTTCAACAATACAGCAAAGAATGAGTCTCAGCCACCACCTTAAATACTGACCTGCTGATGACGTCATCTAGAACAGGTGGTTGATTCCTGCAGGTGTGTTTAGCCAGAGGCAGGAACCCACAATGCGTGTTATGTATAAATCAGTTATCAGACTTTTAAACAGAGCAAAGAGATATCATTTTGCCATTTTTATACTATTCATGTTTTAGAATTGATTTCAAGATTTTACTCATTACTTCTATGGCCCTTTGTGGCTTTAAGCTGCATCTGATCTCACTGTATCATATGCACCAGCACGTACCTTGAGATCCTCTAGCAGAGGTCTTTTGTCTGCTCCAGGGGTTGAATGAAAACTAAAGGTGACACTGCGTTTGCACTGAGAGGCCTGGGGCTCTGGAATGATCTGCCCAAGAAAATCAGTTCGGCAGATTCAGTCACTTCAAGTCACGCCTTAATACATATTTTTATGAGAAGTTCCCCCGTTTATTGGTTTTGAGTCTTAATCTGATGAACAGACTTTTCGTCCCAAGAATTTCCCTCTAAAATTAATGTTTGTTTGTTTAATCTTTGTTTTATTCTATTGCTCCTGTGATGGATTTTGTCACATTGTTTATACAGAACTTGTCAAAACCAAAGTTATTTCAGTTATTGGTTATTACAAGTTGGTAGTGCTTAAGGGTAGGTTTACAGTTTGAATTAGGATTATGCATATAGCAATGAATATCCTTTATATATTCCAATATGCTTAATTATATATGATTAAAATTATACATAATTAACTATTAGCAGAATCACATAGAGATGTAGTTTGCTATAATGTTCTGTGTTACTAAAAGGAAGCTGGATGTTAGGTCCTCTGTTTCTTGGATAGCGATAACCCCAGAGATCACACACTAGAAGAGAATGACACTAGAAAGGAATCATGGAATAAAGCTCAGAGACGCAGTTCACATAATATACGAATGTAAAAGTTCATATTGCAAAGCTACAACAAATTTGAAGTTTTATACCAAAGTGTCCTTTAAAATTAATCTTTCTGTCATGGTTCTGCTATGGAACTCACTTCCTTCTTTTGCATGAATATTGCAACAGAACTGCTCCGAATGTGTCTTTCTTCATGGTAGGATGAGCAAAAGAAAGCATGTATAGTCAGGGCCACACTGTAAAAGAAAATCCATAAAAACAGTAATAGCAGCTGAGATATAAGAAAATGACATAAAGTAATGGAAATTTATCAGACAAAAAGTGCAGAAATTTCCATTAATTAACACACAGAACATTTCCTCATGACAGTACATTAAACTACCAATGCAGTTTTTATGTTAAATAAAAGGTATTTACATATATAACACAAATTAAATTACAAATTTTAAAACACTGTTGTAATATAAGTACATAATATGGTATATAGGGCTTACAATTGCACAAGGTCTTGTTCTTTTATTCTGTATTTAATGTAATAAAACCCAAAGAAAAATCTAAATACAGTTAAATGTCATATTAATTACATTATACTGTTATTTACAAGTCTTATTAAGTACATATTGACTGATCAGATATGATTCCACATAAAACAATGGCATTTTTAATGGATATGAACACTGAAAGATTTGAAAGAAATGTGCTTATACATTATTAGCTTTACTTTGTATAACAATGTCATAATAGTGCTGTAATACTGCATTACTAAATTACTGCATTACTAAATTTAATGTAGCTATATTTGTCTTTAAAAACAATTGTTTTAAACTCTACTCACATCTATATAAAAACAGTGCAACTGGAATAATGGAAACTACACTTTTAAATATTTCCAAAAGAGTCATTGCACATCCTTCTCGCTTTCCCTTGACAACATGTTGGTGTGAGTTTTATTATGGTGCTTCACTTTCTCAGGCTCTCACCTCTGTGATGAAACTGATATTTTAAGGTCTGCCATCTGCACAGGTGCCAAAACAGCCTGGGAGTTCTACTGGATGTCTATGGATCAATCTCCTATTCCCGAGGTCCCTTCTGCTAAGAGGATGGCCCATCATAGACGTTCACTCTCTCTTGCGCTCTTTCTTTTTGTTACACACACACAAACACTTAATGATTTTTCTGAAGTGAACAAAACAATTAAGTAAAGCCTCCAGCATCAAAGTCCTTCAGTTAAAGCTCAGAAGCCCGTAGGGAGGTTTAGTCGAGACTAAAAACAATCAAAGAAATCAAAAGGTAAGTGAGTAAAAAGGCACTCCATGTTTATTCTCTAGCCTCAAGCACCACTGTAGAGGTTACCTCTGAGGGATCTCGTCATGTTCTTTGAACACCTTTGTTCTACAACACAAGCACAAGCTGTGAATAAAGGATAAAGATCTGTGCAACTTCTCGACATATCTTCAGTGCAGTTCATGTTGCACTTAATTTATCTGCCTCGCACCAAAAGTTTTGTAGGCCACATTTGGATTTCGATGGTCCTTGTTTTTCTTTTTCCTAGATATAAGTTCATAGTAAAATCTTAACATAGAAATTATAATTTCACACAGATATTTTTTATTAATAACAGAAATATTTTTAAAAATATAAACTAATTCTAGTGAAATGGTATGCTTTGTAAGAACTTATGTTGGCACATGGCAATAACAGCGTGACAGTCATCTTAATGCACAGCAACAAGATTTGGTTTGAATTTGCTTGTCATTATCTATCACTCACTATAACTATAACTCATAATAACTGCAGCAGCCTATTTGGTAAACAGTATGCTTAGACGTTGTTGCAGCAATGCTAATTGAACCACATCTGATCATATAGGTAAATGCAGAATCTGTGGATATTGGCAGTTAATGAGCTAGAACTGCAAATAAGAAGTTCCTCATCATCTGGGAGCCCAGCCAGTTTTCTTCTGGTCCTAATTCAAATAGCCTGTTTTATGGCTGTTTCTCAGGCACCAGCGTTTTCCTGCTACCGCAGCTTTTTCACTTCGCTCACCATGATGCAATGGTGTTATCCTGACTATTTCGAGACGAAATGCACACAAGAAAAAATAAACTCAGCCATTGCCTGAGAAGCCTGTTGATGGAAGGTTTAAAATACTACAACAACACACATCTAATTCGACCACATACCAAGCTATTTATGACATTACAGGGCTATAATTTTTGATGTCCCAGCCATCTGTCTGCTTGCAGATTTGACACTGCGGTGTGCCTGGCAATCGCATGTTCTTGGTGACCGAGATTAAGCACTAGTTTTATACATTTAAATTGCTTTCATTTTAAAACTTGTTTGCCAATTGTGAAATAATGTGAGATCATATTTAAAATCTTGGGGGAGGGGGAATTTTAAAAAAATATACTATATACCCGCTCGCCCCCTCTATCCTTCGAGCCACTCTCCTATCTTGGGAGTCACAGCATCTATCTATCTATCTATCTATCTATCTATCTGTCTATCTGTCTGTCTGTCTGTCTGTCTGTCTGTCTGTCTGTCTGTCTGTCTAGAGCTATAGATAGATCTATATAGATATCTATCTATCTATAGATCTATCTATAGATAGATCTATATATATCTATCTGTAGATATCCATAGATCTATCTATAGATTTCTATAGATAGCTCTATAGATATCTATAGATATCTATGATCTATAGATATATATCGATCTACAGATAGAGCTATAGATAGATAGATATCTATATAGATCTATCTATAGATATACAGACAGACAGACCGACAGACCGATAGATAGATAGATAGATAGATAGATAGATAGATAGATAGATAGATAGATAGATAGATAGCAAAGGACAGCCAATGATAAATTATTACAAAAGAGAACACGGCACAGAAAAAATCAGTATTTTGTACAGAAAAACAATATTCTTAATAATATTCTCAATGGCAGCAGAAGAAAACAGCAATACAATAAAGGCAGGTTACAGCTGGCCCACCAAACATAATAATAAAATATCCAATCTGAGCACAGATTTGAGGAAAATCTGCTTATTAATTTTTTTTGGCTTGTGCTTTTATATGTGATAATCTTTTCTGGACATCATACAGAATTCACAAAAGTCTAGTCATTTCAAAACAAACAAAAACACATGGCTAATAAACCTCCAACATGCAATTATTTTTTGTTTTTGTTGTTGCTGTCTTTTTCTCATAATGCAAGTCTGGTTTGTTACTTGCCAGCAGTTCTTGGACTGAACTATTATATTTTCAGTCTCTATGAAAAAAAAAACCTGTTAAAATTCTGTTATTCTCTGACCATATGGAAGTTTATTTCTGTTACCATTATAAACTGGGGCAATATAGTGCAATACAATTGGAGTTTGAGAACCATGTGAATATTGCTAACTGGGAAAACTGATGAATGAGTTGTTCTGACTCGATAATTGGCTTTGATGTATTTATTGCCACGTGTCATTTATTTCCGTTTTTAAAACGGAAATAAATGACCTTTTCTTCTGTAATGCACCTAAGCATAGACCCTGTGGGTTTATGTCATGTTTATAACAAAATTAATTGTTTTCATCTCTTCTTAATTGCAAATCTAAAAGCTTAATCCTGTCCATTGTTGGACGGGTCATAGGTCAAACTGGAAATAACAACTTTTCCTGTGTGCACAGCACGTGCCTTGGACTGCTGCTGACCCCATTTTAGAGCAAAACAAGTCCTGCCGATCTCTGTGTATGCAGCATGTTTGCAGTATTTGTGACATTTTGAGAAGCAAGCCAAAGCGGGAAGACTTAGACTGAATGCAGAAATTGGTAACTTATAATAAAGGATTGCTTACAGCCAGAAGATGCAGATGTGTGGATTTACCTGACAACAAAGCCTCTCTTCTGACAGTCTTCAATGTGGTGACAGTGTTTTTAAACACAACTGTGTGCAACTGAGATTACAAGTTCTTAAATCTTAATATGGATTGGTTCTGGTCATCCTTATCCTGATGTGTACACGCTCTGTAAGACGAGTTCATGGTGTCGATATCAATGATACCCTTTATCTTTATGGTTTATTCCACCAGTTTGTGTCCCTAGCACAAATGTCCATTAATGTCCTGATGTTGATATATGGATCACGGGTGATGATCAGCACTTTTTTTTTTCCAAGTTAATGTTATCATTAATAAATGATAAACTGATTAATCATCAAAATAATGTTCACTGTGCTACTGTGAACACTACACAGGAGGCATCTAGATGTTCCCAAGCCAGCCAAAGGATACAGTCTTTCCAGGATGTCAAGTATCTGCTCTGGGGCCTTTTCCCAGTAGGACATTCCCAGAGCTCCTCACCAAGGTGGAGCCCAAAAGACATCCTAGTCATAGTCAAACCACCTCAACTGGCTCTTTTCAATGTGGAGGAGTAGCTGCTCTCATCTGAGTCCCACCAAAATGACTAGAATCCTTATCCTATCACTAAGGAAGAACACAGCCACATTTCAGAGGAAACTCATTTCTGCTGCTTGTCTCTGCAATCTCATTCGTTTGATCATTAGCCAGACCTCATGACTATAGGTGAGGGTGGGAACATAGATCGACCAGTATATTGACAACTTTGCTTCCACACTGAGCTTTCTCTTCACTACAAAAGACTGGTACAGCGTCGGCAGAACTGTTGACCACACACCAGTTCATCTGTTAATCTCCTATTCCACTTTCTCCTAACACGTGCCAAGCAAAGACTCACAGCCTTGGCTAATGGACTGAAGAGGCCTCTACTCAGTCCCACCAAGCCTGGACAACAAAGGGGCAAAACACCAGTTCCTGGCAAATAGAGCAGTCACTCAAGATTGTAAGATCAGACTGACCAACCAATGCACAGCTGGATTGATTACAAAAAAACCTACAACTCAATGTATCACAAACGGATCCTGCAATGCCAAGATCTGTACAAGATCAACAGGACCCTAAGTGCCTTCATCAGGAATTCAGTGGGGATGTGGCAAACAGCACTAGAGGACAACTTTGAGCCAGTGCACAAGTCACCAGTGGGATTTACCCAGATGCTCTGTCCTCACTTCTGTTCTGCCTGAACCCCCTCAGCCCGATCATTAATACGATTAGCTACATATACTAACTACAGAATGGAGCAATTATAACTGCTTTATAAGTAAAAATTACTAAGGACTGAGAGAAGAAAGAGCTAGAGAAGATATGAAGGGGGGGAAAGTACAGTAGTAATCAGACTCAGGGTAGTGACCCCCAAAATGGGCAAGTCTCATCTGAGATCTGTGTCCAGAAGACTGGACCCTCAA